>JAOQGN010179800.1:0-11046 GCA_027564295.1 Himantozoum antarcticum | reverse complement strand
AGACGTACAGAGGAGAGCAGCCAGGTTTTCATGCAACATCAAACGTAATGACAGAACCACCAGCACAACAGCACTCCTGCAAGACTTAGGATGGGACGCTCTCTGAGCGTAGAACTCGAAGGTCTTCAGTGAATAGATCTCTCAGGATAAGCTGCCGTCATACATAAAGGCATTCAGTAAGAACACAAGATACCAGAGTAAAACAGAAGTTTTAGTCCCACGTTGCAAGACCAAACACCAAAGAATCTTCTTCGTCTCCGAATGCCACTGCCACCAACATCATCGCAGCAAGCTAGTCTCAGCCTACCGTATTAAACAACTGTGTAGACTTAGCGAATCTGCACAACTGTTAAGGTTACGGCCGCTAATGAACTGACCCAAATAAAGGCAATCGAGAACCAAATTACTCAAGTCCTCTCTAAAGAGGGTAGCGATAATCAGGTGGTAAAGGTAAAGGATTACATAAGACAGCGAAGGATACCTACTGATAGGCCTACAACTGCTATATGTCCAAGCGGCTTGATACTTAGTTTAGCTTATGTTGGAGACCTGGAGACTAACTGGAGATGAACGACTAGTAACAACCACTAGCCAGTCACAAATTGTTTTGCAAGTCTTTGAGATGCCAACATTCAATCTACTACACCTTTCGCTGGGGTGTAGGTGTAATAGATCTACTACTACACCGGAGGAAGGTCTAGTAGATTGAATTGCTTGCCATATATTTTGTGGCAGACCTGTGGTCACAACCGAGGGTGCGGTAGGTAGAGCTCAACTGCCAGACTGCTTTCCAGACTGGTGCATTTTGGTGGTAATTTGCCTAGGCTTGTCATGGTGCCTAATTGATCATTGGACTGGCCATGTACATACATGTAGTACAACTGCAACTAGGATAGATGTGGTTTGCTGAGACATACTCCTCTTACATGTACATAGTAGTGAGAGGAGTAGTGCAAAATGTAAAACATCTCTAGTCAATCAAAATCTCGTGTAAATGCCCATAAAAATTTAAAGTGTAAGTCTATCCAGGTCTTGAGACCTTTCAGGCCAGAGCTTATCCCAGTTTTAATGACATTAAGCTACTGAGAGTACAAGACGCCCTCCGGACAGGATGCCAGTCTGACGCAGGTTAACTTTCTGGCTTATTCATTAGCACATTTCATTTCATTTGTACTCATTTGCAGCTGAGTCAACTGAAGCATTGTGAAAATAAATCCTTGCTCACGGACACTGCGCAGAGAATCGAACTCCAGCCTCTGCAGAGTCAATGTCTTTACTCGCTAGGCTATGCGTGCTTGCTTCACAAAACTGATTTGAGTAAAATAATATCAGTACAGTTGTGTATGTAAAATATTGTAATTTATTAATTAATTTATAAAAAAAAGTAAACGTTCCCAACACATCCTATCCCAGCATAATTGTATTTATTTGTAATTTATTTCTCAGAGAAGAAAACTGCACACTAGTGAACAGGCATTTTTTAACACTGCGAGACTTTACTAATGATGAAGTGAAGACTTTACTATGGACTGCAATGGATCTGAAGCAGAGAATTAAAGAGGATCGAAAGGTGGGGATTACCGATATAATGTAGATATAATTATATTAAAATCCGTTTGTTGTCTCACAAGTGAGAAATATTGTGGCCGAAGCCTGTCGCGCCTGATTTGCACTCAGTTTAGGACTTGAGCATACCCTATCTATGCAGTTAACATGGGCATAACATACATTTTATGTTTGCATTTGTATTTAATAGCAATTAAATATATCGATATTACAGTCTAAAATTTAGTCGAAAAGGTCATCCATAAATTCATTTTTTATATGATTTGATGCAAATTATAGATTATTGATGCGAACTAAATTCTCAGCATTGGAACTGCTTGATTCATTCGTGTTTGTGCCTTGTTTAGGAAAACATTTCTTTGTTTTTTATTGAACAAAAGCGCTATAATTTATATTAGTATTATTTTTCTGAGTAAAAGATAAAAATCTGATTCTCCATGGTGGGGTGAATAAATTTTGAGAATCTAATGGACAGAAAGCAAAGATGTAATGCTTATAAAATTGAATCGAAATTAAACCAACACCTAGTGAATCAACTTCAAATCTAATTAAATCGAAAATTAGTGAATCATTGCACCTCTAATAGATATATAATTAAATGTGCAAAACCTACACAGACGATTAATAGTCTTACATTATGTTTCATAAATGTGTGCACTCCTAAACATTGAGTACACATACATATATTATATATACGGGTAGGTATACATGTGTAGGTAGGTGTAGTGTAGGTCAGTATATATGTGTAAGATTTGCACATTTATTAATATATAAATATAATATATGTATACTTTATTTCTAAGTATAGTATACTTTCCTTATAAATGTAATATATACTTTTGCATGTATAAGGAAAGCGAGCAACTTGGACAGCGTGGCTGTTTGTATCGTTTGGATGACGTCTCTAACGACTACAACTATGGTTGCAATGAAGCACATCTCCATGGCTAATAATAGAAAACAAAAAATATGCCCTAAACTCCTAAAGTATTTTTGGAGTACGCATGTAGAAGCTGAGTAAATATGTTAGCGCTGTAATTTAAATTTTCCAATCTTATGAAGTACTTAGCAGAAATCGTTTCCAAGTACTTTGAAAAAAAAAGAAGCTATATATATACAACCATTTTAATTTAGTTTACTCGTAGTCCGTAGCTGACCTAGGCAATGGATATGCAAAATATAGGCAATCGACGCTAGTTATGCTAACAGGTGTACGTATTTACTTGCATTGCTGGAGTCAGCTACACGTGTTTTATGAGTGCACAACTCCTGATGCTGGATGAATATTATTTTTCAATTTGCAATTTACAGTAATCCGACTGTCGGGATTAGGAATAAGGGTCACTGGTGAAATTGGTGATAAGTGATGGGTGACCAGTGTGCTAGCATTGGCAAGATTGTTCCACACATTTATGCTCTACATGAGCTAACTTGTACCTGGTTTATTCTAGACTGTCAATACTTTAATTTGTATGTTTGTTTTTGTTTTGTGAGATTGGTAGGTCTACTATTATTATTGTGATAAAAACAACACTTTAAATACATGTATTTAAATACATGTATTTAAATATAACACTTTAAATACATATAGATAAGAACTCTACAATAACTTTATGTATTTCAATAAAAATATATAAATGAGAACTCCAATAACATTCTAACGATATTTTCTCCTTGTGATAAAGCTCTAGTCTAGATGTCATTTACAGGCCTAATAATGTGCAAAATGCTCCGGCAGCTCCAGCTAGATTCTCTCGCTGCTGCGCATCTTGAAATGCATTTCACTGTGATTGGACAGTGCTTCACCTCTGCAACTCCGGTTTTCCACCTCTGCAACTTCAGAGCCCTGCTTATAATATACATAGTTAAAATTCTGTCATATATTTTTGTACACTATTTGCGAATAGCATATTTTAGCCATGAACGGAGAATGATGTTTATAAACAATTTTGCTGTTATTTTACATTAGCTTATACAGCCATTGAAGGGAAAGAATCTTGCCATGATATTTGAGAAGAGAAGTACAAGAACACGGTTGTCATCTGAGTCAGGTAGGCTCAGCTCTTGCATCTTTATTGTCATATTTGGCTAACACACCTCTCACTCTCAAGCCTCACCATTATCACATTTTGGGTGTAGTAAACGAGAACTTTTTCCATTTGTCAGTTTTTGTGAGAAGTTGTTCTTTGGCTTTAGTACAGTCTTGTAGTACAGTCTTAGAGTACAGTCTTAGAGTACAGTCTTAGAGTACAGTCTTAGAGTACAGTCTTAGAGTACAGTCTTAGAGTACCGCCTTGGAGTGCTGCCTTGGAGTACAGTCTTGTAGTACAGCTTTATTAGTATCCTTCTGAGTTATTTTTCTTCTTCAAGGAAAAACTGAACATTAACTGTATGATAATTGCAACCTATTTTATATTCAAGTGTCCTACCATACCAATCAATTCATAATCACATTGCATAATACATATTATTTTTGTTTTAGCTTTTTCCATACTTGGGGGTCATCCCATGTTCCTCACATCCCAAGACATCCATTTAGGAGTGAATGAGAGTCTTAAGGACTCGGCTAGGGTAATGTCACGGTTTGCTGACGTCATCTTAGGTATGAATTAAATCAATAGCCTTGTTAGTTTTACAACTTACTTACTTGAACAACTAATATGATCAGATTGCATCATGGCATAATGTGGAAGAGTCAGCCAGCTGGTGCATCGACACAACGTAACTCCTTTAAAGTAAACATGTTTTATGCTGAAGTTCTCACAAATGTCTGTGTAAGCCCGGTTTTGACTCCGATGTGTGTTACTTCACTTGATCTGCAAGGGATTTGGTACACAATGGGGCTATCAATGCTAAGGGCTTGTGTGCAAGACTATGAACCTGAGATTTGCCTGCATGTGCTCTAACCCTAAAGCTGAGAGCAAGTTAGGGGTCATAATTGCAGTCACTGGTCACGGTGACAGAAAACCAATTATCAACTGCATTTGGGCTGTGTGACTCATATCATATAAAAGAATCATCCTCACTCACAATATCACATTTTTTGCTAGTAAGATTTTATTGAGACATTGAAAGGAAGATAAATTTCCTCACTAATTTTGCTGCTTCGTCCTGTATACTTTTCCTTTGTATAATGAAAAGTTTAACTTCATAATACAAAGGACAATTATTAACAATTATCTTTATACATATATGAACAACCAATATCAATAGGTCAGATTGATGTCATTCCATCCACATCTATGACGTTCTTAGGTATTTTTATTGATGGTCATCTAAATTTTAGTATTCATGTTGATAGTATATAATCCAAATGCATCTCTATGCTGTGCCTAATGAGAGAAATAAAAACCCTGGGAGAATACTAGTGGCTTGAGAACATTTTATTGTGCTAATGTATGATCAATGTTAACTTACCGTTCACCTGCGTGGTACTACATTTTATCTGAAGAAAATAAAAAAAGAGTAGATGGCATGTAAAGAGCAGCCATGAAAATTATGTTACCAAACCAGTCATAGTTATCACTCAAGATCGGAAATTTTAAACTTGACTACTGTACATTATTTTATATTTTCCTTGAGTGCAAAATGTTTTAACAAAATAGCCAAGAATTCAGAACGTCCTCTCTTTGATAGAATCATTTGAAACAAATGCAGAGTATCCTCCAGATTAAGCTCCTTATATAGACCAACAAAATGGAGAACCAGAAACGAGAAGCTAGCTTTTTTCCATATTTAATGTCATGTTTTAATAATAGTAATAACTAATTTTTTTATCTTTTGAATTTTTATTATTCTATTAAGCTTATTTTTAGTACTATTTATGTAAATATTCAATTTTATCATATCCACAATTGTTTTGTGATACTGAATGGAAGAATAAAATATCTATCTTTCAATGTCACCTTCTTTTGGACAGTTTATTGCGAAATATATAATTACATAAAAGTATAAGGTAAAAACATAAATACATGAATTAAAATAAAAGCACGAGACAGGCAGATAGTCACAGACTAGAGTGGCGGCTGCCCCTCTGTAATGACTCAAAAGCCGCAGTCCTGACATGTCAGCAAGCCGCAAACGAAATACACGAAACATGCCCACCATCAAACGCAAGCCCACAGACAATACGCCACCCTCCTCAGGAGCCCAGATCCGGGCCCGCCTCCATTCCCAATAGGTAGTTGTTGAACAGGGAGATACCTCTGCACAACAAGGACCTCTCTCTCTCTCTCTCTTGTTGTTGGTTTGAATTACTTTAGGAGTATGTGATGTTGGTTATCTGGTGTTATGATCACGGTTGGTCCTAGCGCTTAATATTTCATCTATTGAGTATGTTTTTAAAAGAAGTATTAGAAATCTGTATTCAAACAACATTTTGATAGGCATAATTTTTAAAAATTTTAAATAAGAGGTTTATGTCGTTCCTAGGTTTTATTTGCATTATGGCTCGTAAAGCTGATTTTTAAAGAGTGATAATAGGTTTCAATTCATTTTGACTTGCTTGACCCCAGAACTCAAACCATAAATAAAGTGAGGATAGAAAAATGTATAGTATATATCTATCATTGTTTTATTGTCAAGATAAGGCCTGTTAGCTCTCATCATCATGAAACACAGCATTAATTTTTTTACTAAGTATTAATTATGTGATGTGATTTAGAGGTTATATTGGAGTCTACCATTATTCCTAAAAAATTTGTTTCTGATTTTAGCTCTAAAACAGCATTTCCCATGCTTAAATGAAACTCGGGAGTAATTAATTATTTTAGTTGGTACTTTGAATAAAACTTTGAAATATTTTCTCATAATTTATGACGAATCTGTTTGTTATACACCATTCATTGACACTAGATAATTTTGATATTAGAAGCTGATTATTAGTTGTAAAAATGTTTGTGTCATCTGCGAAAAGTATGTAGCTTAATTCTGGTGCATATTTTACAAGATCATTGATGTATATCAAGAAAAGTATCGGACCTAGAGCTGAACATTGAGGTACTCCATTGCTGATATTTTTCATAGAAGATTTGGCTTGTCCTATGCATACAAATTGCTTTCTGTTGTGCAGGTAGTTGTCTAAAAGTTTTCATGATGCATCTGTGAAGTTGTAAAACTAAAATAATAGGATTGATCGTGTCAAACGCTATGAAAAAGTCTAAAAATATACCTTGAGTTATGATACTATTATTAAAATGACTGTAAAGTTCTTCCATTATTTTACTGATAGCATTGGTGGTGCTTCTATTTTGTCTAAAACCAAATTGACATTCTGTTAAAAGATTATTTGTTTCTAAAACGTGACGGATTTGAGAAGATGAGATTTTTTCTACAGTTTACGATGTAGCGCTTAGAATGGAGATTGGTCTATAATTACTACAGTCTTCAGTGTCTCCTTTTTTAAAAAGCGGAGTTACGAGCACAGTTTTTAAACAATCTGAAAAAGTAGAATTTCTAACTATCAAATTAATCAAGTGCACCAATACAGATATGAGAAAAAGCTTATTTTCTTTAATTGCTCTCATTGGGATATTGCTCTCTTTTTGCTCAGGTCCTGTTGCTTTCTTTTTCGAAAAACTATTAATTACATCCAAAACTTCACCTATTTCTATTTCATAAAAATCAAGTTTTGGAAGATTTACTAAAATGGACAAATCAAAATATAATTCAAAATTATTAGTGACAGAGGTAGAGCAATTGTTAAGTTTATTCCGATATTGGTAAAAAAGTCGTTAAACTTTTCGGCAACCTCTACTTGATTGGTTATGAAAGTTGAACCATCTGATTTTTTGTCTAATGTTGTCTTCAGAACCTTTTTGCTTTTAGTTTAGTAATTATTTAATAAAACGCTATTTTTTCATTTTGATAGACTTGCACTGTACATATTCATGCTTATAAAACTCCGTTTGGCTTAGTTTATGCAGCTAGTGACGTAGTTTCTGAGTGAATTGTACTTATTTTTAAACTGCTCATTGAAAGGTTGTCTTTTGGCTTTATCAAGCAGTTTGGTATGCTTTCGGGGTAACTAAAATAATTGATTTGTCATCCAAGGTTTTTGAAAGTATGAAAATTTGATCGCTTTGTGACCGTAATTTTTCTGCTAGAAACCTGGATAAACTCATTAAATCTATTAATGAAAGCTTCAAATGCAAGATTAGTGTCAGAAATTTGGTAAATTGAGCTCCAGTCACATTTCTGGATGTTATCTCTTAAAATGGAGTAATTTACATAGGCTTTAATTCTTAATCCTTTGGTAAGGTGATTTTGTAAACAATTTTTATAAACAAAAGGATGCACAAGTTGGTAAATGGCCCGCAATGGGAGATAGGTGCAGAACTGACTATTTTTGAGATAGCCATAATCTAGAAAAATAATGTAGGTGAAGAAGTCGTCGTTTCCACAAAAAGTACATTTGCGTCCCAAACCCAAAACCCCAATCCACCATCTAGAACCCAGCTAAGCTGAAAATAGTCACTATTACATCTAAATGGAGCGCAATGGCTGTATTTAACGTACATGATTTTACCCCTATGTTTATTTTATGGACTAAAATGTGATCTAAAAGGCTAATTTTCGTTATTCCATAGCTAGTCAGGAATGGATAATGTTATAGAAGCCATGTTTACTTAGTAAATATATGTATTTAGCAGATTGAATATCAGGAATATTCTCAAGGTTTAAATCAATATTGATGTCACCAACAACAAGAGATTGTGAGGGGAGGGAGGGCAGACACCCAGCCAGATCTCCCAAGAAGATGGGCAGAGAGCCCGAGGCATACAATAGACAGGAAGCACGGTGCACACATCCCGCCCCAACCCGCCACATCCCGCACCTTACGTTGCAAGTCACAGATGCTCATACAGAAACATACTAGCATACTAGGTTGCTAGCCTACCGTACTCTCTGTGTTAAATAGTTTTGTAGCATAGGATTCAAACCTACCAGCTTTTGAATGGAAAAGTCACTTTGCTAAAATACTTGGCCCTCCAATGCCTATTAATTTGCTTATAATATGTAATGTTTGACTTTAATTAGCCAGAGTATATTCACATGACACATTGCTAACCTTAGCTAAAGAAGGAGATATTCCCATTGTCAGTGGACTGTGTGATAGATATCATCCCCTGCAAATATTAGCGGACTTTCAAACCCTGCAGGTAAATACTCACACTGCAGCTGCAGCATTCCCTGATATGCTATGTTATATTATTATATCATTATATACATGCATGTTATATATGTTACATGTTATATTATATAATATTATATATTATCGTCAGTTTGTGTTATTGTAGGAGTATTTTGGTCATTTGAAAGATTTGAAGATAGCGTGGGTTGGAGACGGCAACAACAATGTCAGTAAGTTTAACTATGACTATTACGTGTTTGTGTTTTAATAACACTACAATATTAGTTTAATTAATATATTATTGCTTTAATTATATGTTACAGTCAATAAGTTTTGTATGATGAAAATACAGGACAGGATTCAATTTCCATCTCCTGACATAAAATTTGGGGTCAAATATACACATGCTGCATTACTTGAACTGTTTGTCATGTAGGCTGTTGACAGGCTGCTAATTGAAGTAGTTGATGTCAATGTCAGTACAGTTGTGGATAGACAATGATAGGTCATGTTTTCCCTGTTATAATAATTTGTCACAGTTGCAACTCTAACTGCTGGTATCTATTCTCATATTTGCAGCACACTCCTTTATGATGGGATGTCCTAAGATGGGTATAAACCTCAGAGTAGCAGCCCCCAAGGTGAGTTGTGCTGGGACCTCAGAGTAGCAGCCCCCAAGGTGAGTTGTGCTGGGACCTCAGAACTCTATAAACATGCTACTGTATTACATTATTTTGTTATATTGCGTCCTTAATATATCAAAATAAATAATAATTTATGTTGAAAATTCCAGGTGAAGAAAACAATATGGTCATCCCTATGCTATTAAAAGTCATTTAATCATTAGCGAGTCACCTATATATTCATATAATAGTGTCCATTGTCATTAAAATTAATTTCTGGTCAGACTAGTATATCCTGCATTGTTGGGATTTAAATTGATTAAATCAGTGGCCAGTAACATGAAAAACCAGGACACATCTGAGCACATTTGAAATTATCGTTTTCTAGCACATTTGGAACCACACCGGAAGCTCCCAAACCACATCTAAACTGGCTATCTGACAGTAATTGTTTTCTTCTGATAGAACGGGTTGTTCTGTCAAGTAGAAATAGTAAACATCTCTGGTCTCTTTATTATAGCCCATCGGGCAGGTTTTGACAATTCTAATTCTGAAATAACTATCCCTTATACACGTTATATTACATAGTAAATGCAGAGAGTCTACTAAGCAGTAGAACTTAGAGCCACCCTAATAATTTTGTCCACTATCTCTGGGTAGAATCATATCTGTCATTGTTACAGGGTTATGAAGTTGACAAGCAAGTAGCACTGGATGCTGATGAATTGTGCAAAGAGGTAATGTTAACTTGCTGCTACGTACTACGCATAATAATTACATGTAATTATTATGTTTTAACGTCTATATATTGTGTACCAATAGTACAATTTCCAGTGGTGGCTATGAGAGGTGGACTCTGAGCATACATGTACACCACGTTTATTACCTCAGTCCTTACGGGCACAACCATAAAGGATCCAATGTACATGTACAGCTGACCAATTGTCAGTGTAATTATCTAATTCTATCAACAGGTGATCGTCTGGAAGATCCCCAGTGAGTGGTGGTAAAATGTGAAATTAATCTGACGAAAAATGTTCATCATTAACACCTTCCAGGCTAGGCACTTTTTCAACGAATTGAAAATTTGATTATTTTATTTTATTCGGCTGCAGTGGCTGCTAACCCGTTCACACCATGTGTTTTCTAAAAGCTCTCTCTCTGAGCTGTATTCATTGGCATTAAAATAATTTAAATTGCTGTAAATTTGCAAATTTTAGTCCACCCTATACTGTAATGGGTCAGAATGGGGCTGAGCCTGTAATGGGTCAGAAAGCCAGCCAAACACTCTTTGTGCTTTGGTGACAGCTGATACATAATGTTTGAATAGGCATACATTGAATGAGTGACAAAGTAGAACAGATTAGTGCCGTGTAATTGTGAAAATTGTCTGGTTTGTGATAAAGAAATATATTTCTGACTTGAAATGGTCACTGTGGGCCCCCTCCTTATCTAAAATAGCAAATTATATATAGGAATTGAAGCTAAGAATCTCCTTTTTCCAGAGAGCTATTGTACAACTTTCTAACTTGAACAGATAATAAGTTAATAGTCATTATAATCTTGGACGAGTTTATTCATCACTAGCCTGGAAAGTGTTAATGCCATTTAGACTTAAGTGTGCTACCGTTAATGCCAGACTTAAGTGTGCCAGACTTAAGTGTGCCAGACTTAAGTGTGCCAGACTTAAGTGTGCCAGACTTAAGTGTGCCAGACTTAAGTGTG
>JAOQGN010179799.1:0-12521 GCA_027564295.1 Himantozoum antarcticum | reverse complement strand
AGTCCCCCCAAAAAGAAGTTTTGATCAAAATTTAAATTTTTTTTTACCATATGTGGGGCCGCCCGAAGGGAGAAAGTGTTGTTTTTTTTTTCCCCCCCCCCCCCCCCCCCCCTAGAATGGCAGCCAAAAAGCTGAAAATGTGCCTCCAATATCCTTATTAGGGACCGGTGGCAGATAAACTATATCACACTAGAGCTATCCCTAACCTGAAAGTTTGTCAATATAATTTGGCTAACAAACCCAGTGTTGAATTGTCAAAAGCTAATAGTGCACAGCAGAACTATTAAAAACAAATATTATTGTAAATAAAGTTCATAATTTTTCATGCAATAATTAGCTCGTTGCTTGAATGATAGTGATGTGCTGATGTTAAATACAATTTTAGGCTTGAGTTGTGAGATGACAACTCCTAATAATAGTCTTATAAATGTTTTCCTTTTCATGATTATCAAGTAGTGTCAGAAGCTTGTGAGACACATATTTACATAATCAATTGGTTAATAAATAAATTATTGGCAGATTTTTAAATTTGACAATTACACAATATCCACTATCACTATTATACGGTCTAGGCATGGCAATAGTTCCAAGACTTGAAGAATATAATTTTATTATTACGGAATCAAAGAGTTAATGCACTATACTATAATTATAAATATAATCGGATCCACAAACATACATGTATGATGATGAGCTACTGTGCTTATCTTAAGAAATGTAATACTGAAAATGTCGGTATTTCGGTATCACTTACAGCTCCATCCGGAGAGGAGAAATTCCAGGTAGATTGAGGTTGGGCTCCATAATTTGTAAATAAAATATGGAGCCTGAGTCTGAGTCGGTCATATATTTATGGTCTGCAACTAGTTACAGCGTGGCTGGGCTAGTGGATGACTAGAAGAGTCCCTACCTATCCTTATCCACACAGTGCATGCATGTTTAATATACTTGCAACATAAAAGGCTTTGTTTGCATTTTCAATTTGCTCACAGTGACAAATTTGGAAATTATTTACGAAAAAAATGAATATAATATACGGAGTAGTACCAAACACAATAGTACACACATCGGATCCAAAAAAAATTGACTGACACAATCACAAAATAAATTAGGAAATCACTTCAAGTTATGTCAGTGATGACACTTTTATCGTTATGAAGCTCTGTTGCAGCTTTTTTCCGGACAGATTTTTCTGATATAGGAAAATACTTTTGTCGTAGTGAGCGTTGTGAGGATAGTATTGTATCAATTAGTTGGTGTAATGGATGGTATAAGGATGCTGATGTCATTGGTATAAGGACGCTGTGTCATTGGTATAAGGATGCTGATGTCATTGGTATAAGGATGCTGATGTCATTTTTTCAAAATAGTGTGCATTTGCATCAGCAAGCCATAAATATAGACAATTTATGTGGCAAATTGATTGATTTAGGTGTTGCCCACTATAACCAGATTGCTGGCGCTGCCACAAGGTACTCATCAGCAGGACATCTATTGAGGGACACAACATAATGACAGCCTTGTGACATGAGTATAATTACATCAAATTTAATTGTGTGATCAATATCACTCAGTCTAATTTGCATCAGGACGTCAATTTCAATTTAATATGACAGCATTTGATACTTCCTATTATCACGCCAAAGTAATCAGCATCGCTGTAAGGCCCGCTAGATTGTTCATGAGGCTCTCCTACCCGATCCTATCTAAAGAAGGGGACGGCTAAGGGGCCCACAATGACAGATCATATAAACCTAGCCTTGTGAATACCCACGCCATAGGGGATAGTACAAACCCTATTAAAATTCCATTTCATTATAATACAAGTATATTACACTTGGAGACATAACTATAGGGCTCTGCTTGGTTACCACACAGATGGGAAGGGCAGATTTTATGGTGGAAGGAAGATTCACCAATCAGATTAGTATTATTATAAAGCTCAGTAGACCGATTATGTGATTATACTTATTACCTATTATGTAGTGACAGACAGGGCCGTCATGCACAATTGGAGTTGTGAGCTCATAGCATTGTGTTATATTGCATATTATTGAATAAGAGCTATTATAAACCAGACACTAGCCAGATTTTTGTGGCACATGACTTATGTATGTAATAAAGAATAATGGGGCTGGGACAGCTAATTTCATCTGGCAACGTCTAAATGCATTGTAGTGTTTTATTTCTCTATGGAATGCGAAGTACAAAAAATACATCTGAAGAATTTTGAACCTGTTCCAAGTCAGTCAGACTGATTTTTTGTCCTTTGCATAGTATAAGATGCAGTGGCAAACTTGACGTCACAACTCACAGTTGACTTGTACTTTAGGTTTCGTATTGTGGTTTTTCAGCTTGGCTTAGTGCTATGATTATGTTTGGAACAACATCACACATCGTCAGAAAAAGACAACTTCTCAGCCTACTCTTTTGTTCTAGATCTCTGGTTATCTCCAAAATGTGCAAAGTTGAACCTCTTAACTTGTGGCACACACAATATGACAAATATAAATCATCTGGCACAAAGGTCTGCCTAGTTTGAAAGCAGCTATACAATATGATATCGCATAAATAGATACATTGAAATTTTAAAGCAGCAACCTTATGCAGGGCAATGGAAGCAGCAATGAGCATAGCATAGCCTGCCACCTGACTCTCTCCACCCACCATTGAAGTGAATCTCGTAATACTCAGTAGGTGCACACAACTCCCAAGTTACAAAACTGCATCTTGGGTCAATCTTAATCGTACAGTACCCCGTAAGTGTCAATCATGCAAGAAATATGTAATTATGGAACTATAAAGTATAAACATATACAGTGAGAATTCAATTTCTTTGCATATAAATGTACGTGTACGATCAACAGCTGCCAAGTGTCAGAGCAAGACGTGGACATTGGTAAACTGCCTGAACTGGAGTTGTCCACTAACCATAACATTTTGTATGCGGTATGAAGGCTTGCACTTTGTAGTATGCTATTAGCTACACAATTTCGTAAACAATATTTATGCCTCATACAACTATTTAAATATAATATGCGGTATTTGATTTTTTATGCTGTTTTGTTTCTTTTATTTTTTTGATTATTTATGCTGCACTTTTTTTTTCTTCTTTAATATATATATTGGCTGCAGAAAGTGAATGTGCGTTTTAGTGCAGCACTTTTGATTCAAACATGGTCTCATACGTCTATTGTAATAATTTGTCCCCCTGGGAAGGAGGGGAGGGATTATCATGGAGCCAAGGCAACGGTAGGAGGCAAGGCCAGCTATCACTGCCTGCCGTCTCTAGTGAGACGCAGCCGGAGCCTGAGTCCGGCATGATCCGGACTACAGAACAGAGGGAATGGAGAAAACCCTACTCACAGGTAGTGGAGAGGGGCCGGCACAGACATTACAGCATGAGACAGTGATTGACAACAGAACAAGAATAAGTTTGTTTAAGGTCACCAAGTATAAAAAAGGAACAAGTGTCCCTTGCAACAGTAAAAAAGAAGCGATGCTCAACCGTGGGCACAAGGCTCTATATATATAAACCGTGGTAGCCGTGGCTTAAGACGGCAACTCCGCCCTAAGTCAAAAGTTAAGAGTTACAATGTTATGTAGAACAAGGTCGCCCACTGATGGTCAGATAATTATTAGTCCTGAGTGAGACCACCAGTCGGCACATGAGAATGCAATGGTAATTCAGTTATTGAGCAATACGAGAGTTCCAGTATGGTGCTATTAATAGTAATGTCCGCCTCAGGTCCTTAACCAGAACCTGAGGAGGGGTGGGTATCCAATTCCAGCACAATATACATGTACATGCACTTGTATTTTATATACTTGATCGATAATAAAGTTCATAATAACGACAATGATGTGAGTAGTTGCTAATATAGCAATGTGACTAGTCAAAAAAGTGCAACTGGAAGTTTTGCAACAAGAGGTAATCTTCAGCGCTTCCAGATCAGCTATCTGCCGGACTCTGAGTAATGCATGGTCAAGCAGAATTGCTACCATATATATTAGGACTGGCAGAAGATTATACATTTTGAACATGATTAATCTTCTAAAACTCTTTGGCTAATTTTTGATTAATCTTATATTTAATTTTCTATAAAAATGTTCATAACTGTTATTGGCTACCGCTGTGAGTGTTTAAATAACCAATACTAAAGCAATTCACAACAACGACTGTTAATGTTAAATAATTACTGTAGTTAAAGGCCAATGTAATAACTATTTCATGCGTTCTAAGCAGAATAAATTTGAAATTCACATGAAATTAGCTTATTACGATTGAATTTTAATCGTGATTAAACAAAATTAATTTAGTTAATTGTGAGTATAAATCAACCTGATTTATCTTGTAATTAACTCGATTAATTGCCAGCCCTAATATTTATGCTATGGATTATTATACATGTACTCATCACTTCCTTTGGCTAAGCTGCTTCAATTTGTCAATTAGAACGAATACCAAATTACACTAAGTAATTAAGAGTAATAATGGCCTTTAATCATTTATTCGTCAGTACAGGGTTGCGATAGCCCTGGTTTCAAGCCATCCACTAGCCGATCTTTGACAAGCTTTGTTTTATGTGGAGTTGCCCTCACAACGAGGCAAAGCTTGTCATAGACAAGCTAGCCATCCACCTTCATGTCTAGCATTTACCAAATAGATGACTTGAAAGCCAGACCAGATTTACCCATCATAAAAAGGAAAGATATATCGGAGTAGATATTATGTGTATAAGCCGTTATGCAATTATGACATGAGCCCCAAGTCCCAACCTCAAACCACATGCAGTGACATCATATTATTGTACAAAGCATCTTCTCAGTTCTAAATTTCCATACCAATAATTGAGTAGCTAGATTAGTAGAGAGAAGACAACCTTTGACGAGTTTGAGATTATCAGCAGTTTTGTTCATGAGTTTGGAACACAATTTTTAACCCAGTCGTCAGTTATAATTGAACTTGAAATGGCTAAATTATAAAGTTTTACAACCAATTACTATTTGTCTCCATGCTTAGACTGTGTGTAACTAATGAAACAGTTGCATAATTTTATAATTATCATTCTTGCATTCTTCTCAATGCTTGCCACACTGTATGTACTTGCCACACAAGTACTTGCCACATTGTAGGTATCACCAGACGTACTCCGTACTCTTCAATAAATATAATCTCATAAAATATAAGTTTGCATTTATTTATAAAGGAAATATGACATACCAAGCCGCTAAGAAAGTAAACAACTTCAAAAGCGAACAGCCTACTCTCGCAGCCATCGAGTTAAAAAAATTTGTTCCAAATCATATAATCACTTCCAGCAAACGAGGATGGATTGATTTTCTTCCACTTTGGCATCTAGCTCCTCGTAGTTGAGCCCCAGGGCACAACATATTTCATCATATGAGTGCAAACCGTCACAATACTTCATAATCTGAGCAGAGTTATGGGCAGGAAGAGGGCCCATCGGTGACGCAGGTATTCGTACTGGATACTTGCGTATTCTTCGGATTAAATTGTTAATAACACCAAATTGGACTAGTTTTCTCATGTCAATATTGAGGCTTGTTTGAGGCAGTAAACGTTTACATGCGTGCTTCACCGTAGTCATTGTACCATGATTAAAGCAAGACAACACCTCTAGAACGCTGTCCAAGTGAGGCAGGTCCTTATTCCCCAGTCTTACCGCTTCCAAACACTGTTGTTGCAAATACTTGGACTTATACAGTTTCTGTATATCGGATGTGACCATATAGACATTTGAGTATTGGAAAATGGGTATGATCTTCACTAGTTTGAAATATAACAGGTTTTCTATCAAGGCCTTTACCAGTTGCACATCTTTGTTGGATTCCGAAGCAATCAATGAAACATGTTTAAAACCATCCATTATCGGTAGGATTTGTTGAGTAGCCAAATCCCATTGCTGGAAATGGTACTCTTCAAGCCGAAAGGTCAGAAGTGGCACATCATAGTCAGATACGGTTATGGGTACGTCATAGCTAGGTACAAGCTTCAGGTGAATCGTGTTAGCTTCATCTATTGGAATGGCACAGCATCCGACAGTATTCAGTTTGCGGACGACTTGTTCTAAAACCTCCTTTAACGGCGTCAAGAATTCCTTTTTCAACTTTTCTCCCGGGGTCAAAACACCGGGAGATATACTACTAAGGTAGTTCGACTCTATCTCAAGAACAGTAAAATATTGTACAAGTTTTTTTAAAACCCTTTCATAACACGTAGTATTTGCGTTCGGCTGGAAGACAAAGCAGACATTAAATATAAATGCATTACGTGAGTAGATGGGGTTTTTAATATGTACAGGACATCCTAGTATTTTGTGTCCAAAAGCCTTGACAGTGATTAGCTTCTGTTGGAGTTCCTCTCGTGGTATGAGGTAGTTCTGGATAGAATGGAAACAATCGCTGGGTACTGTCCAGTCTGACGCTGACACTTGGTACTTGATTTGAGGACCTTCTTTAGGATCAAATAGACAGAAGAATATACATTCTATCTTTACTTCTAAACCATTCATTTTGTAAGTACAGGTCTATCTGCTACATCAACTAATCAGTAACCTATAATCATCTAGAGCTCTCTCATTATCAGATCCAGTGCCAAGGCTGAAATTACAAAACAAAGAACGTAAAATTATATTACAAAATAATAATAGTTTCACAAAATATCATTTATAAGGAAATACAGCTTACCAATTATGTCACTAACATAAATTACTAAGCTATTACATGGTCAATGGTGTCAAGATTGCGCAGTTGGTAGCAGCAAGCACTTTCAATCCAAGGGTTGGAGATTCGAGTCTGTGCCAGCTGTGACAATCAGGTAAATGACTTTCAAAAACGAGTGTATTACATGCAACAGGATTTAATCCATTAGAAAGGAAAGTTTCTAAAACATTATTTTTGTCATCAAATGTTAACAGTATAATAAAGTAACAACATGTAACCCTATGTAACAACAACATGTATCCCTATGTAACAACAACATGTAACCCTATGTAACAACAACATATAACGCTACGTAGGAACTTAGAGTAATAACTTAACAACGTAGGAACATAGAGTAATACTCTAACATCCTTAATTTTTCAACGGTTTCTAAGCTAAGTATATTTTGTGCATCAGACACTCTATCTGTTCTACCTTTCAAACCACTTACAAATCTCAAAGGTTTTCTTTGTACCCCAGGCCAGCTCCGGATGTTGGATAGGCCTACTCTGGCTATTTTTTGTTTGTTAGTGATATGTGAAGGTGGCTACAAAAAAGAAAAAACTACTACTTGTCTGCACTCTTATCAATTATATAATCTTCCAAGTGATTCTTCTCTTAAATTTCAGATAGATGACGATTTTAGCTTTGAAATGAGCCATCACTTGTTGAGATCTGGCCTTCTGATAACCTGTTATTACCAAACAAATCCGACCTTACAGTAGACTTGTAACGAGTTCAATGCAAGATAACCGAAGGTCGAGTAGAGGAAACTTGCCAAAGATGGCTGATATTGTTCGTGATCCAAACATGGAAAAAAAGGAGACGGGCGTACTCCGTAAAACTCGACGTACCAAATTGTAGGAACCCGACTACATCTAGGCAAGCGAAATATTTTTCAGTAAACAATGTAACAATCAGATATGTTGCGCCATGATTGGTAACTACGCTGGGCTCTAAAAAATTTATGAGTCGGGCTTTGAGGTCAGCCCACCTCAATTCTAGTAATGGGGCAAACAATATCTGCCGTCTTCAAAGATTTCTTTATTTCGGCCATGGGTTTTGTTATCTTGATATTTACTTATATATTTATTGTGTCACCTGTTTACAATCACATGTGAAAGTACAAGGTGTGCTTACAAAAAAGAGCCCGATGCAAAAGACTAAAACAAGTCCACTAATACTATTAAAAGTTACAATGTACAACAAATTACACAAAAATTTCACTGAGTTGAATTAATTTGTACGAGACATAAAGTGCTGTAAAAATGTTCCTTCGTTGGCTGTTACAGTACGCGAGTGCTCAGGTTTGGCTGTACGGGAGTGCTCAGGTTTGAATACAAAGTTGTGCCTCGAGGATGTTCTGGAGTTCCTCATAGATAACGCTGGGGAAGAGGGCATTCTGGAGTACTAAATATTCTGCCAAAATGTTGCCAGCTTACTTCTACTATAACATATTGCAAAGTTGGTAATAGTAAAGTTTGAAGGCGGTCATCATGATAGCTCTCACAACTTGGTAGCATAATTAGTGTTGCTGACTTTTGAATTCTTTCTAAGCACATTTGATTGCATTGGTGATTGTATTCTATAAAGCAGGAATTCCGCATACTAAAACAGGTTTTATGTTAGCGATGGAAAACTGTAAGACCTTCCTGGTTCATGCTCATACGTGGTATACGTTATGTTGCATTTATCTTGTGACAAGTCAAATCAATGTAAGGCTA
The DNA here is from genome assembly GCA_027564295.1 of Himantozoum antarcticum. Classification (NCBI taxonomy): domain Eukaryota; kingdom Metazoa; phylum Bryozoa; class Gymnolaemata; order Cheilostomatida; family Bugulidae; genus Himantozoum; species Himantozoum antarcticum. The sequence goes on along the minus strand of JAOQGN010179799.1, from coordinate 4,071 downwards.
AATCGAACCGGTTGCCAAAAGTATAGAAATCTCAATGAGGGATGGCTCATTTCAAAGCTGAAAGAACCGTCTATCTGAAATTATAGAGGAAATTTGGGATACAATCAACTAGGTAGGGTATATACTTGATATTTTGTGGGCAAGTCGTAGTTCAGTCACCTAGGGTAGCCAGTAGCCACATTTAGAATACCGTACACTAACAAATAACATAGCAAAAGTACCCAACATCTGGAGCTAGTTTGTGATTTGCACATTCTCAATTACTTAAATCTGGAATTTTCAAGTGTGGATCATACATTTGTGCTCCAAATATATTCGCTAGACAGGCAATCTGGGCATCCTGTCTCAGTCACATAATATTAATTTATATTATGTAATAGTCACTACACTACGTTAGGCCTACTCTGTGATAAATCTACCATCTACCAAATCTACCACTTTGGCTGATTGCCAACTTAATTTTCTGAAGACTTCAGCAATTTGCTTTGGTAAGTCCGGGCTCCAGAAATAGGTCCAGGTCTGTTTTATGTTAAATGTTTTGAGTTATGTCGGTGACAAAGTGTTTTTCAAGCGGTTGAGATGCCCACAGGTAGAATGCGGGCATCCCAACTGCTTGCAAAACATTTTGCGACCGACCCATGGTTACTGCATGCAATGGCAACCTCCTGTGTTTCAGGTCCTGACCCGAAGAGACCCAGCAAATGCAGGTTAGAAGCTTGCTGAAAATTTTTTGCCAGAAAAATGCCACGGTTCAGACCGAGATTCAAACCTCCACCCCTTGGATTGCAAGTTCAAGCCACTACCATCCCCCGACCAAATACGCCACCCTGAATGGCCACCAGAATAACACAGCAGATCATATGGCAAGCAGCACTTTCCAATATTCATAACACCTAACAGTTGCAAACGCACATAATGAACATCATAGGTGGTATTGGTAAATAGAGACAATGTGGCAGTCCGAGGGTCCAAAAGATCTTTTTGGCTATAAACTGCAGAACCATCTATGATGAACATTGAGTGAGATTGTAAAATAAAACTTGCGTATATTTATTGTTCAATAAAATCTAAAGACATAATCACACTTATAATATTTATTGAAATTTCAGAAATATGACATTATAACTATAACAATCATCATTATTAAATTTAAATATATATGTATATTTATAAAGTTTTAAATCATGGAATTCTATTTAAATTAAATTATAATTAAATTAAAGTATCAAAAATGGTAAATAAAAAAATATGTCGTGACGTTCACATCGAGCAAATGATAAGTTGCGCTGCATGTGCTATTGTGTACACTTTAAACATTGCTTTCAGCAACATAACATTACTATTTGTTCTTTTATATTACTATTAACTGGAAAAGTCACCCTCTACAAACATTCTTCATCCCAAATACATGTACATGTACTATTTTCTGGAAATGACAGGAAATACATGAATGGGGGCGGCCATATTAATATGATATGATGTCACACAATCCAGCAAATCAGCATAGACTCTGTATGAGAATCCGTTAGAAACTTGGCGAAATTCATGGCGAAGGAAGGATAACTCCCATTTACCGAAGTAATAACCAAAGCAACAACGATCTCATGCTATCCAACTTTCAATGTCTAGAACCACATGCTAACAACTTTTTTTTATAAGTACGGGTTTCTGCGCTACTTTATTTACGACGCCTTAGGTCCAACATCCAAGTTCGAACATGCCAATAATAACGCATACTAACTGAGTCGCATGTATGACGGCGCAAGATCTGTAGTTCCATAGATTGCAGGCTGAATTTTACAGCGAAGTTTGCAAACAGGTGAATTTGTATGCAGCCAAAAGGAAAATTTAGAATTGTTGGATAAAAATAGTAATGTTATATGCCGGGTATGCCATCATTTTATTTATTTAAAAAAGGATGCAAATAGTGTTTGCATGGCAGAAATTGCATGCAATTGTAAACACAAAGTTTAAAAACTAATTCATTCAAACTAGTCATGTTCAATTCATGGTCACTAGGAGTAGTGAGTGCCTCAAGACTTGTAAAATAAACTAATTAATAGTCAGTTGTTCTTTAGGTAACTTATGTAAAATGGCGCCACAGGAACTAGACGAATCAGCTACTAATTATATAACTCATGCCACGAAAATGAATGTTTTGTTACAACTTCCGAAAGCCAGAAACAAAAGTCAGCATTTAAATGGATAGACTGCGACCTTTGCAATAGCTGGTGCCATGGCACCTGCCGGGATCTTCTACCACAAGAAGTGCAGTCAATAGCTGGTACCATGGCACCCGCCAGGGTCTTCTGCCACAAGAAGCGCAGTCAATAACTGGTACCATGGCACCTGCCAGGGTCTTCTGCCACAAGAAGCGCAGTCAACAGCTGGTGCCATGGCACCTGCCAGGATCTTCTGCCACAAGAAGCGCAGTCAATAGCTGGTGCCATGGCACCTGCCAGGGTCTTCTACCACAAGAAGCGCAGTCAATAGTTGGTGCCATGGCACCTGCCAGGGTCTTCAGCCACAAGAAGTGCAGTCAATAGCTGGTGCCATGGCAATTGCCAAGGTCTTCAGTCACAAAAAGCGCAGTCAATAGCTGGTGCTATGACACCTGCCAGGGTCTTCTGCCACAGGAAGTGCAGTCAATCAGTGGTGCCATGGCACCTGCCATTGCACCTGCCAGGGTCTTCAGCTACAAGAAGCCCAGTCAATAGCCAAACTAGACAAAAAGGGAGTCAAATGGTTTTGTGATACATATGTTCCATGCCTAAGGAAATATGTTGAGGATGGCGCCAGTACTGCACAGTACTCTTCTACCATCAACAAACTACAAAGCATAGAACAGTCAATCAAACAGCTGTCTGATGGTCTGAACAACCAAAAGACTGAGGTTGAGCAGAAGCTCGAAACATTCAAATAAACATATGCTACTGTTTTGCAATCCAATACAGAGAATACCAAAAAGTACCTGGACGTTAACTCATCAGCGAAACACCTCATATCCAAAAGTATTGAAAAATATGAGACCGACCTACGCAAGAAAAATGCGATACTCTATGGGCTCAAAGAAGAAGAAGAAATCCACGTAAGATCATATAGCTGGGCTTCTAAAAAAAAGAATGCTTTAAACATTTAAAGTCTCCTGTCAAAGCAGTGAGGCTAGGACAGAAGTCTGAGGCCAAACAACGAACTATAAAGCTGGAATTCCCTGATGAGCACTGCAAATGGGAGTTACTTTAAAAAGAGCTAATGCTACACTGAGAGGAGAACATATCTTTTGTAAGCTTGATGTTAGCAAGGAAGTCTGAGACAGGGAATTTGCCATGAGAGAGGAGGTAAGGAAACTGAAAGAAAGAAACGAAAGTGTTGAGTACAGGATCAGAAGTAACAGGGTCCAATTCAAGACTGGTACGGGGGAATGGATGGTAATGAACTCGGAAAACATAACGACAACAGCCTAACCATATGTATAGCAAACACAACATCCCTAAAGGGGAAAACAATAGAACTGTCTTCTCTATCATATGAATATGACTTAGTCTGCCTAACTGAAACAAAAATAGACCCGCAATATGCAAGATAATCGGATATTTGACTATAACAACAAATCGATCTACAAACGTGACCGAACAATAGATGGTGGAACAGTCTTAATCGCTATAAATAAAGAATAGGCCATGAACTCATAGAAATAAAAATTGATACAGAAGTACAGAATCTCAATACAGAAGTAATATTTGTGAGGCTAAGCAAATCCATATTGATTGGGTGTTACAACAGACCACAACGTGACAGAAACCTTGAAACACTAAATAAAGCTATCACAAGCCTCACACTAAAATACACCAGATGTCTTACTACTTGTTGGAGATATGAATTTTTCTGGAATCAACCGGCATCAACTAACCGTCAAGCCGGATGCAAAGAGAAATCCCTACATCAAGAGTTCCTAGACATCTTACGTCAACATTGTCTGTACCAGCTCATCTACAAACCTACACACATATTAGGAAACACATTAGACTTAGTGTGCACAAATAAGCCTGCATATATTGTAACTACAACTGA
>JAOQGN010179578.1:0-11046 GCA_027564295.1 Himantozoum antarcticum | reverse complement strand
CTTATATCTTAAATAAAGTATCATCCTCTGCAACCTACACTCCTCACTAGTGATTTCTACTTGATAAGCTCACAACATATGTATGTAATGTAAAATGCAATATCACAGTTTTTGAATAGCTAAAATTATTGTTAGGGAGTAGTGGTCTATTAGTTGTGTAAAATAGCGTTAGCATTAGTTGCATGTCCCAAATTTCCTTACACCATCGGTATATTGCGGCTAGCACTGATGCACACCCACTTTTAATATATTAAAGACTAGCAATTTCAGGCTTGCACCTGGCATTGGCAGTTGAGCTGCTCAAGCTCACTTAGTGAATGTGAGTACTGGATGCAGATGACTCGTGAGGGTGCTGACTGCACTTGTCTTAGATGACTTGTGAGTGCTGACTGCACTTGTCTCAGATGACCCGTGAGTGCTGTCTGCACTCATGGCTCAGATGACTGCAAACTGGCAGTGAAGCGATTGGTGCATTGATGCTGCATTGATGTCAGACAGTGATCTTTTGTTTTGGCCTACTAAGAAATATTGTCCATTGGGTTATTCCTGAGTTGAAATATTGTCTGTGGAAAGATTTAGTCTGCGTTGGAATTGTGTCCAGCTGTCCACCATTTTTATTTAGGAAATTATGCAGTTTACATTATTCCGTTCTGCACTGTTCTGCGGTTCTGCATTTTCATCTACCGTGATAGTGGTAGTGGTAGCTTTATGGACATTTATAATTTGTTTGGTGCCTGCTTTCAAAATTGATGGTATGGTGGAACATCTTAGAGACTGTCTTGGTCAAATGTAGGTAATTGTATTGATGTATAACATACTAATACTTCATTTGAGCAAATTTTTGTTGCCATTGCATAAGAGCTTTTCAAAATAAATAAGCCTATAAAGTCAGGTTATCTTCAAATTTGGAATTCTGATATTGCAGGCCCCGTAGAAACATCCAGTGTGCGTGTGTGCTCTGTCATATAGTTTCCACTCCTCGCTTCACTCGGACTGGTCACGGGATAAGTAAATGCTAGTAAAATTTATTAGAGTGCATTGGTACTAAAAATAGTTGTAAATGAGATAATAAACAATAAGGTATGTTTAAAATATACAAAAAACATTCATGTAATTAAGTTCCTAAAGGTTTCACCGAATCAAAGGCAAAGTCGAAAACTAAGACAGGTATTTGCTATTAGATGTACTAAGATTGGTATTATCTATGGCAGATGTTAGTTAGATGCTGCTCATGCTACACTCTGATGATGTCAGATGGAATTTCTGCTGAAATTTAAGTTGTAAATTTATTCTTTAAGAAATTTTAAATACAATCCCTCTAATAAATACTTGCAATGAATTGTATTATCATCGTTACACAGAGCTCCTTATAGAGCACCAGTGATACAAAGTAGGCAGACTTCGGACTGCTGCGGATGTGATTGCTCTTGCTGCTGTGACTGCCTGGATGAACCTTGCACTCGGTGTTGTGGCTGTGGCATCATATGCTGCCGAACCCCTTATGGACCATATGGCTGGAGGCTGAACTTAGCAAGAGCATTTGGAGGCATAGCTATACTACTACTTCTTGCAGCTTTCTATGCCTCACTGATAGCAGGAAATGGTACATGTAAGTAAAATGGCAGAAAGTGGAGTACTGAGACAGGAAAGTCACTGATTTTTCACGAATCTTAGGAGTTATCCCACGCCTGATCAAATTCAGAGTTGACTATCATGATGACTTGGACAGCATGATACATGTGATACATGTGTTGATATATGGTAGCAGGTACTTTTACCCATGTCAGCCTGCTCACAAGTTCAGACCATTGCACACTGGATGGAAGTGTCACATCAGTCTATTGCTTTTTAGACCCCATTCCCCAATATATATGGGGGTGGGTCTTGGGACTTGGAGTTCCAGTTTGTGGCTTAGCAAGCTTCAAGAATATGGATTGATGGATGTACACACCGCACACAGTTGCACTCTTCCTTCGTGGAACACAAGCAATTGATCAACTCCCAACTATAGCCTTTCAATGGGAGTTGTCCTTTGGTTCTCATCCACGTGTTGACAACTCCATAATGTTGCAATACAATGTAATGGGTGTGGATACCTCTTCTCAATAGTATATGGCTAAATCTCCGGCCCCAACCAGCAACCACTATAATACATAGCACAAGTAAAAATGCAGTAATTAAAAACTGAACTCTCAATTGATGGCTTTTATTTGGGGGCTGGGTTCGGTGTTTTGCCATATTTAGTGAGATGAAAATTTTAGGACATGAAGATTGTATATGTGCTGTCAGACATTCAGCACTTAAGCCTTAGGCTTCCCTAAGTCAACAAGTCATTGACAGATTTCTGTGCTTTCACAATCGCCGGTGTTGGATGACTCTGCATGGGATTGAATTCCGGTTTCTTTGTATACAGTGGTATGGCGAGCGTCGAAGTGCACTGGCGAAGCTTACTTTTTTAAGGTTGCCGAGCTGGTGCATTCGCCTGCCTACCGATTAAACCATAAAATTGTGAAAAACCTCAATCATGGCAACAATACTATATTAACATATAAGGTTTATATGATTGAAATCAGGTGTGACTCCGCACAAGGTTTGCCTCTGAGGTGGCCGGTCTGAATTTTATATCGGACCATATTAATATATATTTCCAAAATGTTACCTGCCACTTTCCCTGTAAGCATTCAGCATAAACGGCTATGGTATGAGAGGGTCTCATCCATAGGGAAACTTTAGGTGGTGTCACTTGATGGGAAATATGGTGTTTGTTTGGTGAGGGGGTGCGTTGGGAGAGCTTGAATGATTCTTATATGAGACACGCGGTTGACGACTTTTGATACAGCGAGCCACATTACATTAGCTGTAGGTTACATAAACATATAGCTGTAGGTTACATATACATATAGCTATAGGTTACATATACATATAGCTGTAGGTTACATATACATATAGCTGTAGGTTACATATACATATAGCTATAGGTTACATATACATATAGCTGTAGGTTATATATACATATAGCTGTAGGTTACTTATACATATAGCTGTAGGTTACATATACATATAGCTGTAGGTTACATATACATATAGTTGTAGGTTACATATACATATAGCTGTAGGTTACATATACATATAGCTGTAGGTTACATATACATATAGCTGTAGGTTACATGTAGGTATATAATACAATGCCTATATATAGCCTATTAACTATATCAATAACCTTTTTTAAAATACGATCTTTACTTTCTGCCTAACATTTTTCGAGATATAATATAACTACAAAATATGGCTCGCTGTGTCTAAAGTCGCCAACTGGCATGTCTCGTATAAGAATCATCTAAGCTTTCCCAACACACCTCCTCACCAAACAAACACCATCACTCTCATCCAGGCCATGGCCACTAAAGTTGCCCTATACATGTACATACATGTATGTGCTCAGCACTTGTAATGAAATGCAAATTGGAAAGTTTGTTTCTCCATACCAATTGATTACATTTTTCATCAATTTAACATTTTTCAACTTTTTTAAACTTTCTTAGATGGTATAATAAATTATTATATCTATAATTAGATAAATGATGGTAATTTTAGTGAAACTGAAAAACGTTACTGATCCCGAGAAATGGAAAGGAGGCTGGAACCTGGTCCTGCCCATACTGATTGTAACTTCGGTAGCTATCCTACCCTTTAGCATAGTGTATAACTTGCTGTACAGTAAAAGAGCTCGGGAAGAGGAGAGAATAGCTCTTACTGAACACGGAGACCCTGGTCAATTACAACAGCTGTGAGTTGACAAATTATTATTTGAGATGTTTATTGAGATTTCTGATAGTGATAAGTACATTAACTTTTCGACCTCATTTCATGCATATAATTTAAAGTGCAAAATAACAAATGGGAAAGAAATAATCTCAGCATCATCCAAAAAATCAATAAACATTATTAAAGCAATCGGTAGAATAAAAATGGTGGATGAGAAAGTATTATAAGTAAAAAGACATCGTAAATAAAACTATGGTTTATTAACTAAGACTACTATCAATTATGCATACAAAACAAGAAGTTGGTTTGCTGCTGCTGCCGTTGCTGCCATTGCTGCCGCTGCCGCCGTTGCTGGCACTGCTGCCGCTGCTGGCGCTGCTGCTGCTGCTATGACTAATAGACCTACTATCACATTGAAAAGCATTTGAAAGCAATGGTTAACTTGCAAAAAAAATAAGTGGAAGGACTGAAGGCAACTGTAGCCCCGTGGACACCCCATACAAGACGGGTGTGAGATTGGTACGGCCCCTTTCACAGGGTATCCACAGAGTCTCACAGGGTGTCCGAGGGGAGAGAGGGTTCCACAGAAGATTCTTATTTCCCTCCGAAAACAGCAGATTTATTTCGGTTTATAAGCCTTCGAAAACTGACATTGGTTGCCAAAATCATAACTAGAAACATCATTTAGGCAGCATTGTTAACATTGACAACGGGATTAAGCAATTTCTACTAAATTTCTTCCTTCTGCTGGCACAGAGAAGTAGTGGGAGTAAAGGCCCAATTGTTCCGCAACAAATTTGTTTAGGGACTCCATCTCCCTGCGTACCCCCAGATTTTAACCACTGTTTGAAATCCTTCTAAAGGTTAATTCAGACGTTCAAATAAAATGGCAGATGGCAGTTTCGACCCAGTCCAAACTGCCACCAGATCAGGATCATCATAAATAACTGCACCAGCCACATGTTGTGATCAGCCATTTGGTTTTGTACTCTAAATTATATGCATGTAGTGAGAAAAATTGGAAAAGTGGTATCTCCGTGTTAACCACGCAGCCAACACCAGAGAACTGGTAAATATGGTGCCGATCTGGGTAGTGCCGGTCTCGGTAGTAGCCACGTGCATCACTAAAATATTCCAATCAGCCAAGATATTATGACCGTTTCATGCAATTACTTGAGCAAAATTCAACAGTTCCAAACAGTCCAGTCAAAGCAATCCAATCAGATTTCTTCTCAGATCCGATCTGTCTGTCATCAGAAACAAACTCAGAACTGAAGATTGGAACATTATTTTATTCGAACGTCTGGACAGGCCTTCAGATACAGTGCAAATACAGGTAGTCAAAATAATAAAGACGAATATATACCATAATATTGTGGCGAATTTACCTGCTCCTCCCTCACATTTGTACAGGACGTTATTATTATTACGCTATACACAGCGATTACATTACTTGCATTATTGACAATACATGGAGCAGATGACTCCGCATTACTCTTAATATTTATCCTTATGTTATCCTTGCATTATTAATATTATTATCTCATGTTTGGAAATAATTATCCTCAAACCATAACTGCATCTTTAACTTGATGCAAGTGTGCCTGAAGTAGTCAGATCGGCCTGACATTTTAACATATTATTAGGCCTGATCTTTAATCATCTAGCCCGAACAGATTCCGGCCGGGTCCCAGATCAAGTTTAATATATAGGGCAGCAGATTTCTTTCTTCTCTTTCTGGTTGTGATTTTCTTCATTAAATATAGCTCATACTTGAGAATAATTTAATTTATATTCACATTCTACTTTTAACTACTCTATGTTTTAGTCTGTGTTACATCTCGGACTAGTAGCATAATCTGTTGCTAAAATAAAGGGCTTGAAGGACCAAGTGATTTTTCACCAAAACTAATGCAACCATCAGATTCATCATATTAATTTACCCTTGTTACCAAGTCGTTAAGACCATAGAACCAGCATGTAACCACTGGCAGGCTGGAGACTAACACCATATCTGCAAGCTAACAGTGACATAGTAACCTACTCCACTACGAGTTGTCCATGTTATTGATTACACACATTAGTATGTTGATGCTTGCGTCCTGCTCGCAGATATCCATTTAATTGCCTTGGATCTGGTAGTAGGACGACCGACCAATGAATATAGGTAGTACGACAACCGCTATATGAAGTTATGAGTACCAGTGTATTGTATATTATTATACACTCTAAGAAATATAATTCAGTTTGATTGATATTCTAATAATTCATCGTTACTATAAATAGTCTGATAGGTTATGTCACCAGGGCATCATAATTTATGTTTCTATTTTAAGTTTCTATTTTAAGATCAATAACGCAAAGTAATACTTCTGCAGTTATATGCGACTCAATGTAGAAACAAATAGTTTCACTAAAGATTTGAAAAGTTTCTAGTAAATGTTGAATTATTGAAGTGCTTAGATATGCAATAGTATAATAGAATTATAGGAGGTCGAATAAATAACTAGAGTAATAGGTCACAGCTTGTGTGGTTTGCTTCAGTCATGATCAAACCACCCACAAGTAGATTAACACTGGATTCAAATATTTTCAATTATTGAAACAAATAAATATGAGTAAATGGTAAAATATTGTATATTGGTAAAATAAATTACCAATATCTAATTGTTGACTTCGTTACACATTGTACAACAAATTAACGATACTGCATAGTGTGAAATAGTCAATATTTTGGTGAAAAGTTCACTCAAATCAGATCCCAAATGTTAGGTTTAACCAGGTCCACGTCAGGTTAGGCAGGTAAAAATCTTGGACAAATCAGGTCAAAAGCTATGTCAAATCAGGTCAAAAACTATGTCAAATCAAGTCAAAAGCTATGTCACATCAAGTCAAAAACTATGTCAAATCAAGTCAAATGCTATGTCTAATCAAGTCAAAAGCTATGTCAAATCAGGTCAAAAACTATGTCAAATCAGTTAAAAAACTATGTCAAATCAGGTCAAAAGCTATGTCAAATCAAGTCAAAAACTATGTCAAATTTGGTTGAAAGCTATGTCAATAAGTAATCATTGATATATAAAAATGATATACAAATAAATTGATATATGAAAATGAAAGATTTTCTGATTTTGGAAATTCATACCGCCTCTAAGAGCTTGTGAGATAATGTTATATATACACTTTGAGCACTGAATCCTAGTCAGTCATGTAACTAGGATACGGTGGATGAGAATGGAGCACTTGCATACAACTTACATTTTAGCATTTTCATATTTCTATGCCTATATTTATGTTGCTTACACTATTGTGAACTGTTTAGAGCAGCTGATACAGAGACTGCACACTTGAGACAGGAAGATCCACCCGTCCTAGCTGCTTTCTTTGCCACATTAGCCTTTGTCGCAGGGATTGTGGGAATGGTGGTATATGCTATTGGATTTGGTAAAATAAATGGATTAACATACGAGACATTAAAGGTACAACAAATATATTTTGTGTCATATAAATATGCAATATTTGTAAACTATATACATCTATATACATTATATAGCCTATACACTATATACAATAATATGTAAATACGCACATATTAGCACATAAACCCATATATATATATGGGTATATGTATATACCCATATATACAGTATATACATATATATGGGTATATACAAAACCCGGTTAGGCAGATGCACAAACATGAATACATAAGCCAGATTGGCACTACAAGTGCTCAGTCCTAGGCCCACTCGCCTGGGCTCTGGGAAGTACGAGTGATTGTAATATTTATGAGCAATACTATTACCAAACGGCTGCTCAATCTCGAAGAGCATAAGGAAATACATTGACAATCATATTTCCTAAGAAAGTTGAGCATTTACGTTGGAGAATCGCGGTTGCATCTCATCCGAAAATCCCTAGTAAATTAGCCTCTTAAAGATTGAAGTAAAGAACAACCAAAACAATTGACCAATTAAGAAATTGAAACCTTTGTAGTGAATACTCACAAAAGATGTCTTGCTCCTGCATCATTATTAGGGCTCCATCTCCATTTATTGGTACATTGATAGTAGGTACAGATGCATAGAGTTCCAGCAGTCCAACAGTTTGGTAGTCTGCATACCGCTGAATGCAGTAAGATTAACAAACAATAATCATTTGATATACGCTTGGCTGGCCAATATTGAAAATATGGTGCCAGTATATAAGAAAATGCTTATTTTTTGTAATTATGCTACATCATATGGGTGATAAATATATAGACCTAAATAGCTCCAGCTAAATCGTTAAATACCCAAATGGCTCCGATAATCCGTGACCATTGGATCCCTTTGTCTTTGCATTTTGGTTGTCAGCTTAACTGACTGTTATTTTTATCCTTTGTGTATGCCTGGTCACACGTTGTAAGTATAGTGGGCCTTTGTGCTTTATATAGGAGCAGGTGGGCATCTATTGTGATCATTCATTCGGCTGATATATTTTAAAGGAGGCAGTTGGATTTCAAGTAATAAACATGTATTAATCATATCTATGATAACCGTTTGGCTTCCATATCTGTAACTTTTTACGTTCCTCACTATTCCTCGGCAATAGTGAGTGTTTGACCGAAGGCCACACAAATCACATTGGCACCCTAAGTCTGCACACGACCAGAGCAACCGGCTGCACACATAACGAGAGTTATTTGTGGTCCCCCTTCAAACATTGCTTGCCTCGGTTCCTGTGAATCATATGGCAGTACTCTACGAGAGTAGGGGACATACATTGCCGCATTATACATGTGCAAACCGTAAATAAGTAATACAAAGAAAAATGCATGAGTTTCCACAATATAGAAGACAATTAATTATTTCATGACTAAGATTGGCGACATAACTATACATTAGATTTTTTTTTTCAATTTCCGTTTACCAGCAAATATTTCCAAAACATCATGACCTTATGACATATCAATTTTTGAACTTACCAGTTAGTAATTGTTGATGCGTGTCACGTGCAGAGGTGGATATGGTTTGCAACCAATTCCAAGATATGCATGGCACAGTTTATCTAATGACTACCGATGAAGTTTTTTAAAGTTGGTAATAATTCAAACCAGTCCAGTAGGTGATACCTGTATTGGCACTACAAGACAGTCCTATGCATTATTAGTTTAACTAACATTAATTGTTGCATCAGTTTTCCATGTAAAGCAATGTTTGTGCCAGCCAGTTAACTCTTTCATTCCATCTTGTGAGATAACAACCGTAAATAAATCTCTAATTGTCATTTCAACTCGTCCACTGTTGAAAGTCCAGATGCCAAGTTCATTGGGATTTCCTAGATGTAAATACATGAGAAAGAAATTGCAAAGTGCTGCACAGGGAGCAGAATGAGTACCATGAGCTGATCATTTCATCTAACAGACTTTACTTACAAAGCAGACACTTGGGATTGCCTGGGCTAAAGGCAATTTGCTTGCATTGTTGTATTACTTTGACAGTGTTATTGCTGCCTCTTTTTCTTTGTATTAGTTTACCGTCCTAGTAGACTTTTGAACACATAATCGTGTTTAACACCCTGTCAAGGCTGACCAACTTTGACATAGCTGATAGTCGGCTATGTAGAAACATAGTGCACAAAGGCATTAAGAATATATTAATATTATTCTGCTTGGCATCAGGTTAGTGCTATGGTTGGTTAATCATTGATGTCAACTTGAAGGCTTGGCTGCAATGCAAGGAGTTCGATCTGGCTAGGAGTGATAAACAAATAGGGCATCTAAATATCAAACTAGAGTTTTATGAGTGAGTAGCACTTTCAAAACTCCAATCTAGAACAAAACCATTAAGCAATATGCCTCCTTCTTCTCAATTCCAAGTTCGTATTCATTGGGAATGGCTGCAGTTTAAAGTATTATGTTATTTAGTCATGCAGTCATACAGCCATGCTGTTATTTAATGGTATGCCTAACATAAATATTTTATTATGCTGATACTCATAAGAATCAATATCTATAGATGTATCATGCAAAAGCATTGCATAGTAAAATATTTGCTTAATTAAAGCTTAAGGTTGCACTGGTGAAATGATATTCTCTCTTCACTAATACGCGGGATATTATCTTTGAAATGATTCTTATTACAAGCAAGCTTGTAAATAGATTCATACGTAATGTTGTATGGGATTTCAGTTACACCTTCAACCTGTCCAGCTCCTTCATCCCCACAATCCATAAAGTCTCAGGTCCAGTTAGATGTTATGTAAGTTGTTAACCGCAGCAAATAGTCTGGTGGTGATCAGATAATTGTGATGTAACTGAAGTTTAATGGATTGACATGTTAGAGCCTGTAGTCAGTTGCTGAACAACTAAATTCAAGTCACCAGAGCCCATGCCTACTAATTACTTTACTTCAATTATGGATCAATAAAAGAAAACATATCTTCAATGAATGACTAATTTTATTTTATTTCGCATACGCAATGTAAACGTGTTGACGACACATACTAAAATACTATATTCATATTTGGTAACACTCCATATGTAATGGAAGCAACCTCATGTAGTAGATACTGGTCATATCAAACTAACAATATCCTGCATAGCTGTACAATATTATTGATAAAGTGCTGTTGACTTATTAACATTTAAATACAAAAACCAAATGTTTTTCTGCAAGCACAACGAAATTCAGTGCGCCCAACTACTACAATCATGTATTTGCATTGAACATCTTTCATTGTTAAGTATAGAGAAGAATGAGACATGTATGATTAATTACTCATTAGCTTTGAGTCATATAGCAAGTTTTTCCCTCAGTATAAGACTAGAGCATCAATCCAGATAATGATTTCCTAATGCTTGCTTTTCCATTGCATTAGGGTATTAGCCAGCACACTGATGACATAACCATGGGCTAAATGAATATGCAATTATAACTAATAAAATTCTGTAAAGCCACGTTTATACCAGATCAATTTTCTGCCAGACTCGGTGTAAGATCAGATTTTTCTGTGTTGCATAGAAATATACAAATCATATACAAATCTGGTTGGAGCAAAAGCTGAATCACAAGCTGTCGTCTCTTTCCTATTGGTCGGAAATGTACAAAAGTGAAATCGTATGGGATGAAGCAGTGCTCCAATTTATACGACACCGACTATGAATCGCAAACTGATTGATCAATCAGTGGTAGGCAAAACATCACTGCAGTTTGTTATATCTTACTATTATTGTATTTAGGAGCAAGTTATAAGAGAAGAGAATATAGTAATATTGTGACTTTATTTAATGAACACTAC
>JAOQGN010179467.1:0-11048 GCA_027564295.1 Himantozoum antarcticum | reverse complement strand
ATTCCAAGGCAATGATCTGTTTTTGGAAGGCAAATAATATCGAATATTATTTGTTATTTATCTATAAATTATAATATGCATATTATTGTTACGTTAGACAGGAAATAACAGCAGCAATATAGAACGAGCATCAAAAACATTAAATGTATATGGAGTACAATAAATATAGTGGCTGCATTACTACAGTCACCAAGTAAAGAGCTTTATAATTATGCTATAAAAAATGACATTCATATTTTTAGAGTTACATGATAGCAACGGACTCAAAATTCTGTCAAAATTCCATAAAACTAAATAAATCATTTGGTATATCGTTACCATCAATAATTATTAAGGTGGATGCAAATTTAATAATTTATACACATATGATTTGGAGTTGCCTTCTATTTGAGAGAGGATAGCTCCTGGAAATCTTTAGTAATGCATTGTTTTTTAGCTAGTTAGAGAAGTAAAAGGTATAAAGCCAAAGATTAAGTAATTGTAAACCAGAGTTAAAGTGTAAGTAACACAGTTCATTCATCAAGCTGACAAGGGGCGGATACATGGTACATCAGTGGGGGTAGAGATGTTGTGAATATGTGGTGACAACAACCTGCCGTGACCTTTAGCATTACCACACAGCACTAGGACAGAAAGTTGTCTTAATAAATAGTTTGTTTACAATAAAACCGGAATGCATACATGTACTGACCCAAATATGTATCCGCCTCTGACATATGGTTATGTCTACTCTAACAGTGCACACTACTAGTACTGTGGAAAACAGGCTAGATATATTATTAATAAGTTTATAATCTAATATTAGGGAATTCCTGACTTTACTGCTGGAATTATATTCTCTCTACCTTGAATTCGTATTTATTTGACCTGGGAATTCCTCTTATTGGGGGTCGAAATCCTGTTCAGATAAGCTAGGAATCCTAGCGGTGGTTGCTGTGTAATCACAGCTGCCAATCCCAATGTCCATTTATAATATCCATCACTGTGTCGGGATGAAAAAAGTGAATATGATAATGAAGAAAGTTAGGATAATCAGTTCCCACTACTAAAGTAGAGGGAATTCCCACTACTAAGTAGAGGAAATTCCCTAATAAATCTAACATGAGAGCACAACTAATATTGTACTTTCCCAACAATATTGCGGAATATGTCAGTATATACAGCCGTGTAAGGGCCATTGAACTCTTGACCAAATGACCTCATTGAGCCCCTGATCAAATGACCTCATTGAGCCTTTGACGGTTGACCCACTGAGCCATTTGTCCCATTGACTCACTGTCCCCCCCCCCCCCCATTGGGGGGGGGGGGGGGGAGCAGGGACAGATAGGCTGTGGTAGTTGGGGGTGTGCTCTCACCACTGCCTATCTGTCAGTCCTTCCTCCATTGGGCCTTGGAGACAGGGCAAACAATTTGATTGCAAACATTACAATTATAGTCTTTGAAAGGTAGATACATACTTGAAAAATTAAAGTTACGAGTACTTCTGACTGACTATCAAAAGACTCCCACCACCAGAGTGAAAGACCACAAGAAATGCCGCAAAGTGAAGAAATCAGACTATAACGATGAGTAAAGGATTCACAACACATTTATGCATATTATAAATGGACATGGGGATTCCCAGCTGTTATTCCGCAGCAACCACCAATAGGATTCCTAGCTTATCTGAACAGGCTTTGTACCCCAATAACAGGAATTCCCAGGGCAAACAAATATAAATTCAAGGGAAAGGAAAGATAATTCTAGCAGTAAAGTCAGGGATTCCCTGTTAATATCAAATAGGGAGCATATGAGTGTTAGCTTAGACAGACGCCCTTACTGTGACAACACCCGTCTACGATGACCTTTATAGCCCCTTTTCAGAGTCACTTGTGTATAAGGTAGGGGGCTGAGCTCAAAGCCCTTACGAGTCATAACATCTCGTAGTTGTTCATCTTCTCGGCGCTCCTTTAAGCGATCCGTCTCAAGCATGTTGACGAGTTCGTCTCGTTGTTCCACTACCTGATCAAGATGCAAAGAGAACAGAAACTCTAGGTCAGTATTACGCCATGCAAATAATCAAACAAACACCACACATTGACCTCTACATAGAACCTATAGTTACACTACAGGAAGACATCATTGTGAAAAGTGAATATTATCTGTGGCATGGACTCGGCAGAGACATTTCTAGCAACTAGCTTCGCATAAACTACATGAATGCACCAATAATTTCAAGGTTAGATCAATGTCAAAGTTAAATATTATTGTGAATATTTCTGGGCAATAATTGAAAATTTAATAGTGATGACTGGTACGCATCCCTTATTCTCGTCTGCTTTAATATTACATTTCAAATGCGAAAGTATCATTCGCTAAATTGCTGTTCATTTTCTTCTTGTTTGTGGAAATATGTTATGCCTTTTATGATGGTTAAATTCGCCAATGATGTCCACCAGATGTTCCCTCTTGTAACTATAGGACGTGATGTAGATTTTAATGATAGCAAACCACATTATTAGTTGCAGGATGGAGGGCGTACCAAGCCACCCGGAAGAGGACACATGGCAAGGTAAGCTGGTGGTAGATAAATGAGGTAGGGTTGAATGGCTGAACATGCTGCAAACTGTAATGGGTTTAAGATTTTAGACCTCTGACATAGGTTCCCCCACCAAGGTGAAGGCTGTTCAATGATACTAGGAACAGTGATAAGCCTGACTGCCTATTAGCACAAAATTCCAACAAAAGAGTGGCCACATTTGTATTAAAAGTTCAAAATCTAAAAATGTTTTCCAGAATTCCAATTTAGCCCAGCGTCTAACAAATCAAAAGAATTGAGCCGACTTCCATATTGGCTATCCGCAGCTCAAATAATGCAATGAATTCAGCTAACGTAGAATTTCATAGTGAAGGGCTCTTTTTGTTCACTCTTATGGGCAAGAGATAAAAAAGGCAGGCATTGCTGTGTTATTCGGAGGCTATTAATTTATTTGCAGGCACAACCTGTTGCCAAAAGCATGGATATTAAATAGATCAGAAAATATGATAAATAATTATAGCTGGCATAGACTGGTACCAAGTCCCTGCAATAACAGATATATCTGGCATAGACTGACATTGAGTCCCTACAGTGGCAGAGATAACTGACATAGACTGGTACGAATTCTCTGCAGTGGGAGATATATCTGGCATAGACCGGTACCAAGTCCCTACAGTGGCAGAAATACCTGGCATATACTGGTACCAAGTCTCTGCAGTGGGAGAGATATCTGGCATAGACTGGTACCAAGTCCCTGCAGTGGGAGAGATATCTGGCATAGACTGGTACAAAGTCCCTACAGTGGCAGAGATATCTGGCATAGACCGGTACCAAGTTCCTGCAGTGGCAGAGAGATCTGGCATAGACCGGTACCAAGTCTCTGCAGTGGGAGAGATATCAGGCTGAACAAACAATAGCAACCGTCTGATAAAAATCCAAAAAGATTAGCAAACTGAAAATGCACTATCTTGCAGAAGCAATTAAATGTAGATGTTAGATAATGCAGAAATTATGAAAAAAATAGACAGATAGCATGTTAAGAATAGAGAAAATATATCATTTAGTTTCAGTTGAGCGCGATTTGACAATTTTGGCAATAGCCCCATCCACAGCAGCAAGAGTTTTAGATAGTACCTTAGGCTATAGTATATAGACAAGACTACGTATCAGTGCAACTCGCACTAGGAGCTCGGTGTACCAAACTCAAGTATGTCTACTATACGCTGAAATCAAACATAAGTCCAAATACTTAAGCTACGCAAAATAATAAATTGAAATCATAGCTAACAATGAAAGGTGAACTGGAATAGGAGTTGTCATAACATTAGTGAGAAAAGACAACTCCAGGACTTGTCCTAATATCATAGTAAACACAATGAGTGCAAGTGTTGCACATACAAATCAATCTAAAATATTTCTCCACAAAAGTGAAATTGATTTCCATAAGCAAAATATATTTGCTAACAGATGAAGTTGACTTGGAGACAATTATGGTCATGCTAATAGTGGCTAAAGGCAGAAGAAAGGAGAAGTGGATACAGCAAGAAAAGATGAATATGAAGCGATTCTAGTCCCGGTACCTCTACAGCCATTGGTGACATTGATAGACGTACAGTGACAATACTGTGACAGTAATGGCATGCTATTAGCATAGGAAACCATTGCAGGAATGCGGAGTGCAACACGCAAAACCGGATACAAAGTACATAAAGCATGGGAGCAGAGGCTATAGGCAGATGACATGTGGCCAAGCTAAGCGTACAAAACTTTGTATTCATGTGCTGCGTAGAATTCACTGCAGCTTATATACAAGCCAACACAGAGCACTGACCTGTAAAAGTTCCTCTAGAATTTTTGTCTCCTCCATATTTTCCTCATAGGACTTGTCACTTTCTGCTGTCAGCATCTTAACTCTGAGCTGACTGGTTAGTCTAGACGAATGAGATACACAAACAATAGTATATATTTGAGTTAAGATGAAGGTGGTGCAGGCGGTGCAGGCGGTGCAGGCGGTGAAGGCGGTGAAGGCGGTGAAGGCGGTGAAGGCGGTGAAGATGGTGAAGGTGGTGAAGGTAGGAAAGGTGAACCCCACCCCCACCTGCCTCTTTCAAGCCCACAAGAATATGGAATGTTCAAACAACCTTCAATGTTGCAATTGTATTAGGAGCATTATGTGCTACATTAGGAAGCATGTCGTAATATTTTGGCTTGGATACAAATGAAACAAAATGAAACTATTCAGAAAGTGGCTATCATTGGTTCAGCACACATCATACAGAATGACTTGGAGAGCAAACCATAAAAATTCAGATGCATATGCGTGCATAGGTCACAGGATGTGTCCAGCCCTCAAGTGTGGACACCCACACTGAAAAGTATAAGACATTTGATTGGATGATCCTTTGCATTGTGCAAACACTAGACTAAACCATTACCTTTTATAACAGCTAGTTCAAATTCTAGGCAGTTATCTAACTCTAATTAGGGGTGGGCATGAAAGGGTCACACTAGTCATCCAGTTAGATCAAGTTCTAAGCCACAGCCTGACTGGAGTTAAGGGTGGGTATAGATTATGCCCATTACCTGGCATGCCTGTCCTCTAGTTCCAGCTCTTTAGCTCTCACCATCAGTTCAGACTCATATCTGAAGAGTTGGCTCTTCTTCTGTATCACATCAAACCACTTCTGCATAAGCGCCTGGTTTCTCTTGCCATCAACTGTAACATATATGTATATATATGTATATATATATGTATAATATAATACAAATAATATAATACAAATAATATAATACAATATAAACAATATAATATAATACAATATAGGTGATCAGATGGCCGAGTGGACTAGCGCGGTAGATTTGCCATCGCAAGGTCGTGGGTTCAAATCCCGTGGTAGTCCACTCGTTTATTTAAGTAGCCGAGTCGGGTAGGGTGTTTGTGAAGGGTATCCAGTGCTTTATACAATGTCGGGTGTAATTCACCGATTTGAGGTTGAAAGGCCGAATATCGCCGAAATGTGCTTGCACCCAGTTCCCAGACGGTAATAAGTTATGTCCACCGCTTAGAAGTTACTGTCTAACAGTTCCATTAAGCGGTAAATAAGCGAACTAATTATTTATTATCATTTATTAATATATATTATAATATATTATATTATAACATAATAATCAGCCACTGCTGCATGAGATCCTTGCTTCTCTTGCCATCAACTGTACAGTAATGGAGGAAATATAATTCAATGCAATAGTGCAGTTTGAGGTAGGCAGATACACAAATCAGCAAATTGAGTCTATCATATGAACCAACCAGCAATTTGAGTCTATCATATGAACCAACCAGCAATTTGAGACTATCGGAAGAACCAATCAGCAATTTCAGTTCATCAGATGAACCAATAAGCAATTTGCGTCTATCAGATGAACCAACCAGCAATTTGCGTCTATCAGATGAACCAACCAGCAATTGGAGTCTATCATATGAACCAACCAGCAATTTGAGTCTATCATATGAACCAACCAGCAATTTGAGTCTACCAGATGAACCAACCAGCAATTTGAGACTACCAGATGAACCAACCAGCAATTTGAGTCTACCAGACAAGCCACTCAGTGATTTGAGTCTATCAGATTAACCAATCAGCAGTTTGAGTCAGTCAGATAAACCAATCAGCAAATTGAGCCTATCAGATGAAACAATCAGCAATTTGAGTCCATCAGATTAACCAATCAGCAATTTGAGTCAATCAGATTAACCAATCAGCAGTTTGAGTCTGACAGATGAAACAATTTGCCCAATTCAAATCATGTAAACCGTACAATTGGGATTTATGGCCTCGTGTAGCTGAAGGCTGCCCCGAACGGTTCACAGACGTTTGTTTGTGAGTAGACATTTCTAGCATAAACTCGTTGCGTCTTACATACGAACTCCCAATACATTATAATATTAGAATATAATTACTTTACCTTTGCTTGTCTACAGCTATTTATAGAAAATTGTGGCTTTACATCCAAAATATAGGCGAATTAGGAAATAGGCAAAACATTAAGTGTAGAAACAGATAAACAATGTGTACTCAATAATAATTTAGCAATGTCACAACCAGTGCAGGTATTATCATTTGCTATTGCCAGCCATTGATTACTCTGAGTGTGACCTTGCTAAATTATTATTGAGTAAACATCGTTTGTCTGTTTCTACGCCTACGAAACAGCGAATGTTTTTGCAGAAATCTCGGATATTCACGTAGGCTATAAAGCCACAATTTCTATAAATAGTTCAGACAAACAAAGGTTAAGTAATTTTATTCTAATATTATAACGTATTATTATATAGTTCATATGTAACACGGAACGAGTTTATGCTAGAAATTCTCACTCACAAACGAATGTCTGTGAACCCTTCGGAGGCGGCTTTCAGCGACACGAGGCCATAACTCCCAATTGTAGCGGTCACATGATTTGAACTACAATTTGCCATATTTTAAAGTTTAATATTGCTAACTGCAAAACTCAGCTCAAAGTTCACTCCACCAAAGACAAATAATTATAAACAAAAATGCTGACATTCTTTAACTACATGTGAATGAAGGGGGAGGATAATGAGCCACATTTGTATACAATAGAGTTGACCTGGCTCTGGGCTCTGCACCTCCATTAGCTAACTGTGCATTGAGATTTCAACACAACTGTTTATGACTACGTGTTTATGACTAGGTGTTTAGGTGTCACGGTGGCTTAGTGGTCTAAGCTTGCAGCTATGACGCAAGTTATCTGCAAGGACGTGGGTTCGAGTCCCACCGTTGACTGGGACTGGTTGTCGTCCCGTAGAAGGTTTCCTCCTTGCCCACATTGAACCCCTACGTCAACATCTGTGCTGTGGACTTCCCTCGATTAGCTCTGCGATTGGATTACCACATACAAATAATATCGCTAGGGCAGCGAACAAAACAAACAAACTAGCGCGGCTTTACACTGGACTGCATTGTCCATTTGACATGTACGCACTTATCTAGATATTAAAACTAACGCTGCCTGCCAGTGAATGCGATCCTACATCATGCATTATGATCAGATCATCGTGATGAGAGGAGGGGATTGAGCTGATAACTCCGTGCTGAAATTCTCTAATAAACAATAAATTAAATACACAAATAGGAAAACATTTTTGGTGAAGTCGAAACAATTGTGCTGAAATCGTAATGCACAATAGCTAATCGAGGTGCAGAGTGTAGAGTCAGCTTGGCTGTGCTCTATATCATGTTGTATAATTGTCCTCCTCCTTCATCTATATGCAGTTACGTTAGCTACAAAATTTAGCTAAGATGATATAAACAAAGATTATCGCTCATCATTTTGGGAGTTATGCTATGCTGGACTCACAATCTTGTTTACTTATCTTCACGAGGATGCAACTCCCTGTTGGGGCTTACCCACTAGTAGCAAGTAGTGAGTACATGTAGCTATCTAACACTTACACCCAGTTTCAGGAGCAGCTTGTGTGCGCAATGACTTCTCCAGCTCCACCCCCTCATTCTCTAAGGACTTTGTCTTTACTTCCACCTGAAATATTGTTATTATTAATTACTTTACATGCAACTATATCAAATTATTTACAGAAATCAATGTATTACTCTACAATAACAACACAAACTAGTTCTGGTTTATTATCCCTAGGGATAATGGAGTTCTATGGCTAGACTATTATTATTAATAAACAATGATCAAGACAATGTCAGAGAAGACGCTAAGATTTATTAATAATAATAAAAAGATATTTCAACCGCATTTTTTATTTTTAAATATTAAAAACATTTTAGATTGTCATAAACCGAAACTGAACGGAAACGGCCATTGCAGCCCATCTGTGCTAGCGATCCAATGTATTAGCATTTTTAAAAGGATTGCATTGCCATGCAAGACAATAGTTTTCAAATTTTGCATTGGCCTGAATTAAATATTATGACCGTTCAAATGCACTGTCATCGCGGTATTTAGATGCTGAAATGCTCATACAAGCCTACTACGTACAATAAGAAGCAATAAATGCTAAGATTTATTAATAAAAATAAAAAACAAAAATATTTCAACCAAATTTCTATGAACTATAATTAATCTTATTAATAAAACGAAACGAACAGAAATAAACATTGCGCAGGCCCACCAGTGATAGCGAGCCGATATATTAGCATTTTAAAAGGAAGTAAAAATATTTAGCTATCTTCATTATGATCGGCCAAACCCACGTGAGTGACCAGTAAAGTGTCCGGCGGTTTAATCGGGTCAAGGTCATCTTACGAAGGATAATAATGTTAATAATAATAATAATAATAAACAAACAATAACGACTAAACCAATAGTTATATAGCTACGCTATAGAACTAATTAGTTGAGCAAACAAGTATTTTCGGTGGATGTTAATAATCTACAGTCAGCCCCAGGTCTTGGGCAAGACTTGGGGAACGGTGGGGTGTAAAATTCACTACACTGCATTACAATGGAAGATAAGTCACGACGATGTTGACTAATTTTGACTTATCCCCCTGTCGAATGTGAAACTCGCATCTTTCATCGAAATAGCTACACTTCGGCAATTATTTGTTACAAAGTGGTAACAAAGTATAGCTGTGTGCTATTTGCATTAATCATTTGCACCAAGGTATGCTGTGTTGCTTGGATGACATGTTAGAAATGTTAAATAAAACACCCGTTAAATAAAATAATTCATTTTTATAACCGATGATAAATTTTTTGGAAGAGCTATATTTGAAACTTTCAAATATAGTGTAAGCGAAACTAAAAGCGAAATCTTCAGATAAAAGTAAGTATACTTTTGAATAAATTTTGAACAATTTGAACAAAAGTATACTTTTGAATAAATTTATATGCCGAAACCTTTCACTAATATTTCCAACTACTGTCGCTATATTTGAAACTTTCAAATACAGCGAAACTTTCAGATGAAAGTAAAGGGCCCCTACTTTTGAATAAATTTATATGCAGAAGCCTTTCACTAATATTTCAAACTACCTTCGCTATATAAATTTCAAATTTAGCGAAACTTTCGGATGAAAGTAAAGGGTCTGAGTTTTGAAGAAATTAATATAGTGAAACCTATCACTAATATTTTAAACTACTTTCGCTATCTTTGAAACTTTCAAATATAGCAAACTATTGGATGAAAGTAAAGGGCCGCTACTTTTGAGTAAATTTATATAGCGACACCTTTCACTAATATTTCAAACTACTTACATTATATTTGAAACTTTCAAATATAGCAAAACTTTCGGATGAAAGTAAAGGGCCTGACTTGAAGAAATTAATATAGTAAAAGCTATCACTAATATATCAAACTACTTTCGCTATATTTGAAACTTTTTATTAAATTTATATAGCGAACCTTTCACTAATATTCCAAACTACTTTCCGTTTAATTTGGAATTACCAGCTTTCAGGGAAATTCCATGGAAGTTGATATTTCCAGCCCCTATCTCTCTCATAATGGTTGTACAAATTTCAAATTTAGATAGGAAAATTACAGGGATATTCTTTAAATGTACAATCCTACACATGTCTCGAAGCACTTCCCCCATTGAGCTGTACATTGTCTCTTAAACACTGTAAGTCCGAGAGACACTGTAGAGCTCAATGTGTCTGTCTGTTCCTTTCACCCACAGACATGTTATGATATGTGGCCATATATAGCGTGTATATAATTGCAGATCTGTGGTTTTGGTCTTTGAACTTTGACGTTGATGTCAAACTAACTAGGCTATATAAACATCCTGGTCACAGTGCTTAATAAATTAAGAGATTTTATTTGATTAAAAGGTAATGTGATTAAAACCCCATTTATTAGAATGATCGCAGCAGTTTCGCAGAACAATCAATATTTATTATATTTTTGGTGTACTGTTCCGTGTTGATCGCGACCTTTGTGAACCGTACCACAGGTAATATTTATATAAATATCTTTCAGGTTCGGAGAACAGGGTCGCGAATCCGCCTGTTATTCCTGGGCAGAATTTACTTGTATCACGTTGTGTCATTATTCCGAGATAGAATTTACTTATTAATTGTGAATTATTAATACTTAAATTTAATTGTGAATTAATCTTACTTTTGATCTTCTGTATTATATACATGTGTGTGCCCCAAAGAAAACTTAAAATATGAAATGAAGCATACTTTAATGCATCCTTTTTTATTTTTTTAATTATCTTTGCTTGTTTACTAATTTATAATAATTAATACTAATTAATTATAATTGTAATTATTACTGATATCATACTAAATAATTATAATTATAATCAATTATAATATTAATATAATGCCATTATAATAATTATTTTTATACCACTAACTTATTGTTGACTATGATAATATCATAGTTCATATCATATGATAATAAGATAATAAGATAAATATAGTCATATTATTACTATGTTTATTTTATTATTGTATTATCTTTAGCAATTATTTATTATTTTAGTTATTTTTATTTACTATCTGATTCTGATTCACCTTTACTCTT
>JAOQGN010179357.1:0-11049 GCA_027564295.1 Himantozoum antarcticum | reverse complement strand
TGGAGTTGTCATTTCTATTTAGAAGTTCAAATACCACCGTATCGTGAGCATACTTGATGATCATCATGTTATTTTCATTCTCTGATCTTTCTTGGACATACAGAGAGAAGAGCAGAGGGCTCATTACACAGCCTTGTGGGCTATCAGTTGATGTTACGAGTACATTAGAATTTCCCACTTCTGTTAGTACAGTTTCCTTGAGATTTATGAGGCAGTTGTATACCAGGTTCAGGTAGACCATGTTTTAGCTTAAATTCCTAGCGAGCACATTTTGGTAGCAAGCAGTGGTGGGTTTATGGTATTAAAGGTGCTCGTGAAGTCAATAAATCGCTACCGCGCCATCCAATATAATACATGCAATACTTCCTTATAAAACATTGTGTTATGTTGTCTACAATAAAGCAATATGACAATCTATGTCCACATAGCTGCTAATTTGCCCATAACTTTACCAATAACGGATACGTAGATACATCTACATGTAGTTATAGATTGGCTATCTCTAAACACAGAGCTTATCCGTGTTTAGCTGCACTGCACTTCTCCATGACAAAACATACTGTCCTGTACTCTCTACTTCTACAAGTGGGCACTAGTGATATGAGCAACTGATATGCACATTACCAAACTTTAAAGTTCATTACACACAAAGAAGAGCTTCCAGTGACCTCTCGGTGGTCATTCGGTGGGCATCAGGAGAATATCCGGTGGCCATCTGATGGCTGTCTGGTGATCATCGTGTTGTCATCTGGTGGTCCAATTTTCTCCCAATTGCAATGATTGGCAATTTGCCCATTTAGAACCTGTGACGGAAATAGTGTCTGTTTTGACTTCACATCGGAGATCAACGGGCAATGTCCAATATTTATAATGCTCCATCCAGAGACTTTCGAGTCATTAATTTTTAATATTTTGCTCTGCGAGTTCATAAGGTTAATTATCTTATCAAACCTTGTTAAACAGTCTGATTGCATTTTGAAATTTTTTTCTGACACATCTTCCATACTCGGATTGCAGATAACAATTTATATGTCTGTGCATCCAACAGCATTTTAATGATACTTTTTCCACACTATAGACTATATTGACGTTTGCGAAATTTGGTGCTTAAATATAGGGTACTTTGTCCATATTTTATTGTGATATAATATGCCCTTCAAACTATTTAAAAATTGGAATCCTTTTACAAATGCAATTCCATATACATGTACCTATAATTATTTTGTCGTTGTTGTAGAAAGTCACAGCAATGATATCTATGTCCGTAAAAAAACTAACAGATCGGATTAACCAATCAGAGTCCAGTGGTGATCATTTACTAAATGCTATGAGAACAGTGGCGCACAGCTCGCAGCGATTAGAATCAGTTCAGAGCAAAGTATCGGTCATAGAAAGACAAATTCAGGACTCTGGATTAGGTAATGTGTGTTTGGGATACCAAACACACCCACTTATTATACATGCTGTGTGTTGTGGGAATATTGATGCACATTTAGGTTTGCAAAAGCAGTTTCTGCACCAGAGTACATTTATTTTGTATCGAGACCTACCCCTGTCCTAACCCTCTGCCAAGCAGGGCACTTGTTGTTGAAAAACAAATTCACCTGCAGAGTTGCATAATTATATAAGTAGATATCTTTGCTGTGGCACTTTGTAAAATAATGTTAAAAAAAACTGTCTTTCATGATGAATTACCAATTGAAATCAATTGAATGAATTGTCCAACCTTGGTCAGTAACTGTCACAACAGACAAGTGTGGGAAGCACATCTGATTTGTGCCGTCAACTAAATACTCTTAACCATAGAACAAGAAATATATTCATTAATAATTATATCACTGGCAAATAAGAAAATGTTAGGAATATAAAATCACACCGAAATGAGCCAAAATTAATATATAACAATGTATAATGCCATCAAACTATAGGATGCCAACATTCAGAATTATACACCTAGGGCTGCCACGATATCACTTAAAGTACCAATGGCATGCAAACTGCAGCAGACTACACGCATCAATGGTGCCTCTCGAACCACATGCAACTAAACACCTCTAAAACAAAGGCTATCAACTTTACTCGTCAAAAAGAGATAACTATGCCACCTATAATTATCAGTGACACTGAAATTGAATGTGTAGCTAACACTAGGTTACATGGTGTTGTTTTTGATGAGCACATGAAATTTAGCGATCATGTAAAATATGCTATTTCTAAATCAAAGCCAGCTTTTCATTCTCTAATCCAGCTAAAACAATCCGGTGTAAAACCACAAATCCTATTGCTATTTTACCAAGCACGTATTTTATCAATACTATGTTATGCAGCACCAGCTTTGTACCCTTTTATCACTGATTTTAGTAAGGCCAACCTCGAAAAGTACCAAATACTTTGTTTCAAAATCGTCTATCCGGACATTGAGCATTACTGTGACAGAACGGCTATTAGCAATCTATCTGAACTAAACGCCAGGCTAAATATCATCTGCAAACAATATGTAGCTAAATTGATGCATCACAGTAATCACCCACTACACAGCTATACACTAACCCATGAAGGCATGACGAGACATTCTAGCAGAAATCACCCGGTCAGCCTTAAGCACCGAACAGCATTATATGGAAAGAACTTGCTTTATAGGTATATATAAGCAAACACAGAAATATCTTATTTATATAATTTTAAACTTTTTGTGGATTTTCTATATATTTTTTGTACATGAAAATAGCTCATTTTTGTATTTCAGTGCTCTTTTTGTTTATTTATTCATTATTCTTTTTAGTTTCATGTAAACATTGTCTTATATGTATATGTCATATATCCATATACCTGACAGGTTCAATAAATAATGTTGATTAATAATAATAATATTTGTACTACACAAAATTGACATAACGTAGCCTTGACATAACGTAGCCTTGACATAACGTAACAAAAAAAAACTGTCCTAGTCGAACAGTTATGGATATTTTTCAATGTTGTTTGACATATTTAATCTCCACTTGTTTCCCAACGACTTGGTGCAAGAATTGTTGGCTTGACTCACTAAGAAGAGCAGAGTTTTTAGGTCAAACATCGGAATCTAAATGTACGGGAAAATTGAAGTGACATAACGTAACCACTATAATTGGTCATAATTGATTAAATCTTCAATTTTTCAGAATTTGTTTAGCATAATGTAAAGCATGTACAACATGTCATGTGGTAAAAAAATTAGCTTGTAGGTGCAATTCAGCTCATCTACAGAACAATTTGTTTGTTCAAAACTGACATAACGTAACCCATGGATTTGCCCTATATGTATATGTATTAGTATACATATTAATATTAGTATATGTATTAGTATATGTATTCTAATACATATACTAATACATATACTAATGTATTAGTATATGTATTAGTATATGTATTAGAATACGCTTTTATGTACAGCGCTTAGCTGTTTTAAGTGGCAAAAATAAAGTATATAGTATATATTAGTATATGTGTTAGTATATGTATTAGTATATGTATTAGTATATGTATTAGTATATGTATTAGTATATGTATTAGTATATGTATTAGTATATGTATATTCTTCTATAATTATGGTTGTACAACATTGAATGGACATTCTGTTACAAGAAACCAGCACCGTTAATCAAAATTTGTTTTGTGTAATCTGGATTGGGCACTCAATGTGGTTATAGTATTAGTTATAACTCCGCCTGTTGTTTATATCGGTGATTAGATGGCCTAGTGGACTAGAGTGGCGGATTTGCGATCGCAAGGCTGTGGGTCCGAATCTCATACTAGTCCACTTGCTTGTATCTGAGTTTGGTAGGTATTAACCTATTTGAGGTTGAAAGACTGAAGGTTGCCAAAGTGTGCTGGTACCCAGTAACTTAGCTGGGTTTCCAAGCCTTCTGTGTGCATGGGGGAAAGGTAAGGGGGAAGGGCTTCCCTTCCTTACCTTTTCCCCACTCACTCAAAAGGCTTGGAAACTCAGGCTACCAGTGACTAGGCGGCCATGAGCTGTCTCCACCTCATAGAAGTTCTGTCCAACAGGTGCTTGAAGCGGTATATAAGCGAACCAATTATTATTATTATTGTTACTATTATTATATTTGCCATTGTAGTGCAAGTATATACACCTCAACTCTATGATTAACAGCAGCAGTGCAATACAAGAATTAATAGAAACTGGTCATATCAAGATGCTGTGCTTTCATCTACAGACTGTTATAGACTCACAAATAAGCTCTCGGAATTGAGTTGGTATGTGTGATTGAAATTGTAAGGAGCGCCTGCTATGACTGGTCTCCCATGATATAGCACAAGTGTTCTACTGGTAAGCACTGCAGGGCTCTCCCATCCGGTATTAGAATGAAGAGCAGCCCAGCAACAAATATTTGGTATTGCAACTTTGTTGATATTTGTACAATCACATTTGTTCTCAAAATCCTGTCGAAAAAGCTGCATAAAATCATTTACGCAGCTCATCGATTTGCAAAGATATATCATCGATCGTATTATATTATAGAGTGCTGTTACTACCTTTTATCTTAAGAAGAACCATAATATTTTTTATACTGATTATTTTCACATTATAAAACGCGATCTAAGTTTTAAATTTTCCATACAGCAGTTAGTTGCCGGATATTAAATATTTACTCTTTACTCTCATCTGTCAGAAACTCTCGCACTGCACTGTCATTGGCTAATTTTGTTAAATACGGGACTAGGGAATATTATCACAATACTGTATATTATTACTAGAAATGTGACTTGATATTAATGGCTAATAAGTTTATCGTCACATTACATAAATATTGAAAAAAATTATAAAATATTTTATACATCATTGTTGTGACTGTGACTGTACATGTTGTGACTGTGACTGTACATGTTGTGACTGTGACTGTACATGTTGTGACTGTTGGCTCATAAAATACTATTACTTACCGGTGGCTTGCTTTTTAAGTAGTAAATTCACTGTAATCCAATGTGGATGGAATTTGTCTTAGTAAGCTGTGCAATTTAGTAGCTTAAAATTTTATAAAATGTAGAAATAAATTATAGAATACGCTTCATGTAGGTGCAAACGACAAATAGCCCAGATCAAGATGTAAAACTTACTTTTATATCACATTTAGGGTACGCCTCACGTAGATCATGAATATCATAAGTGGTTAGGCTTCCACAAAAGCTTATATCTAGGAAGAGCATGCCCTTACAAGCATTTAAAATGGCGACTATGCCAGTCTTGGTGATACAACTGTTACCAAGTAGGTCCAACTGTTCCATGTGGGGAGCGTGTTTGGCCATAGCAAACAGGTCCTCATTGGTAACGCTTCGATTGGCGGTCAAACAAAGTTTTCTCAAATTGGGACAGCTTTCTATTAATTCTGATATGCATCCGTCTCGTCCATGTACGTTTGAACACCAACCTACACAGAAAATGTAATACACAATTTAGATTAGCAGGGCTGTAATATTCCATGGACTATGTTGAACCAGTTATATCGCTAGCTAGAGGCAAATGAAAGCAGCCTCCGCTGGTCATAAGGACCCGTGTATTCACACATGTGGGAACCACAAGATGAATAAACCTCCTGGCTTGTCCAATGAGAACTCATTTTACTGGTGGGCACCTTAGGTATTGAATGATTCTGTGTGGCATAACCTAATACATCTGACAGAAGCTTTGAAAGAGTCCGTTAGCTTTTTGTCAGTGGTGGGACTGGAACCCGGGTCCATTGGATAGCTTGCATTATTGCCGCTCACCTTATACCTTTAGGCCACCACGACACCAATGTGAAATGACTCATGGTCACGTGACAAAGATGAGTGATGTCATTGTGACATGAGTCAATGAGTCACGACAACACCAAAGGAAAACAGAAGCATATTGATTGCAGATGAGCAATTAAACTGATTTGATTACGATTTTCTATCATTTTCATGTTGTAACTAGTAAAATCGTTAAAGAAAGCTTCTTGAGGCAAGTTAAGGGAGTGACTTTATTCTACTGATAAACTAAATCTATTTTTTTAGGGGATAGTTTTAGGAGATAGACTGAACTCTCGGGTCAAGTTGTCAGTCAAAATAGTCATACGTGTATGTCCCCCGGGCTTCCAATCGTAACTATAGTCAAACCTGTCATATATGAACATCTTAGAGCTGAAATCCTCTCATTACAGAAATTACAGCTCAGCCCCAAACAAGGTTCCATTGTTTTATATATACATGTACATGTAAAGAATTTTTCACACAACCGAAGCAAATTTCTTGGAACCAACCAATTTTGACCCCCTAAGAGCCAAAATGTGTAGTGACTACCAGTTGAAATCAACGGGTGGAACACAATATCACTCAATAAATCGTATCCAAATTATTGCTGGCTATAAACAGAAATTGTTAGACCGCAATTGAGAAACCTTATGCAACTTTATGAGTTTCTGTCAGCAAACTACATATCATACGCTACGGCATTGGTTATACTTATTGCAAGCACTAGCGCAACAGTTGAAAGTTAAGCTTGTGTGTTCTATGGCGCTTGTGTAAGTGATTGCGTTAGCTGTATGGAAACTAGGGCTGTTGAATGATTAAAAATATTGATCACGATTACCCTTGAAAGCCTTTCAGTTAATCTTCGATTAATTTCAATTTTAATCTCGGGTGATCTCCATAATTTTCCATACATACACAAGCTGTGTGACTCTCTGAAAGCTATTTATACTAAGATTTTAGGCAAAAATTCGCATGTAATGACATTGCATGAAAACTAACAGCACCATGGGGCTTGGTCTACATTAATATTAGTCCACTGGGATCCGATAAGAATATGAAAACATTAGAGCAAATATGCATCGAGTTACAGGACGATTAATCACAATCAAATATATTAATCTAGTTAATCTTCAAATTAATTAATCTCAGTTAATCTCTAATTAATCACGATTAACTGAAGGTCCTAATGGAAACCAAGCTTTATGTAGGAACGCTACTACAATCACTATGAGAAATGTTTGCTAGAACTCCCCCATACTCTGAGTGGGGTTTTGTGAATCTTATGCTATAGCTATAACAATCCATTGACACAACTATTAAAGACATACACGTAGTAAACAGTCTTTATTTACATATTTATAGTAAAAACATGCTGGAGTTGTGCTCTTTTGCAAAGAGGGCAACTTCAAAGAAAATAACATTAAGAGGACAACTCCTGTTAATTCTGTTATCTGAATTACTCCATACCCGAAGATCCAGTCCCTTTAGATTCAGTTATGGAGAACTACTTATTGACTGTAAGTAGTTCTCCATAAGTCCTAATCATGACTCCGAAATCAAATTCCTTACCATGGACTTGCATTATTCGGCAATCTATTCTGGAGATGTTACCCATCATTGCTGGTAGATTTTCAGCCAACTCTTGTGGGGGCAAGGGTTAGCCCTAAAATATTGTTCCGTATGTAGTACTCGGTAGTATAAATATTTACCTAGATCTAAAGAGATGAGATGCTGTGAATTTAGTGTTAAATGACGTATGCCGTCATTGCTCAGTGATTTTGCTCTCCACAAATCTATACTTTTAATTAAGGGGCAATTCTCCGATATAGCTTTCACTACCTACAAATTAAGACATACTCAAGTGTTAGAATTAGATGACGGGTAGGTCATAGGAGTAACTGACGTGTGTGATGTCACAGGAATAACTGCTGTGTCATGTCACAAGAGTAACTGATGTGTCATGTCACAGGAGTAACTACTGTGTCAGTCATGTCATAGGAGTAACTGCTGTGTCATGTCATAGGAGTAACTGCTGTCTGTTGTCACAGGAGTATCTGGCATGTGATGTCACAGGAGTAACTTGTGTGTGATGCCACATGTGTAACTGCTGTGTGATGTCACAGGAGTAACTGCTGTGTGATGTCACAGGAGTAACTGCTGTATGTTATAACTGTTTCTGCTGACTTGGGCTTAGCTCATCATCAACAGGACCATCATCACCCTTGTATTTTCAATCATTGATATTGATATACACATGACCACATGTATTACTTTACGGCTTTATCAACGACTATATCAAGACGATACAGTCACTCTAAAAACCGTCATCTGATCATGAGTTAACCCCGTCCAGTGCAAAGTTCTCAGAAATGATGTTGTAAATGCAACAGCATGTTCATGTTGCACGGCCTTCAACGAACGGCTGCGGCACACACCTTGTATACAAAATGTCACCTCCAAATGAAGAGGGGACAACCTTAGCCGTATGATGCCTCACTACTATTCAGTGTATCGTCTTGGTATAGTCGTTGTCTTTATGATCAAATATAAAAATTAATAACAATGGCTATTATTTAGTCTTATCATGATAATGCATACACACCTCATTGGCATCAGTAATAGAAGAGCACGAACCAAGGTTGAGATATTGAAGCTCTGGACACATACGAGCAACAGCGACCATGCAAGGTACATCAACAGCAGTCATGTACACGTTTAGCCTGTTAGTGAGAAGTGAAAGTTAGCACGAGGTACCAGATTAGCAATTAGCATACAAAAGGATGTCAATTACAGTCTACATTATGCGTAGGACTAGCTAGGAAGGTCTCAGCTCACCGATCAAATCAACAATCAATGGGTTGAGTTGAGGACTCTAGCTAAACTCCTACAGGTTGCGGCTTTTATGGGAACAATCGTTAAAAGTATAAACCCACAAACTTTCATTTTCATGAAAGCTACACTTTCGTAGTCCGCAATGACATTTATTACAGCTTTTCACAAAGCAATCCAACGAAAGGAAGATGCTAAATCTGTAGCATATGACTGAAAATAGAAAGCTAAATAATTTTTAATAATTTTTGTAGAACATAGATTCTTGTAGATTTTGTCACTCAAACTATGTTTGAGTGACAAAATCGTCAGTAAATAATATCAGGCAGAAGTTGTAAAATTGCGCGTTTCATTCTAACGTACTAACTGAGAGTAGCCTTACCTTTACGTACTAACTGAGAGTAGCCTTACCTTGTGAGTTTGGAAAGTTCAGCAATGGCTTGTAAAGATCTACAGCTCAAATATTGCAAAGTAGATGATATATCCAGCTCTTGTAAAGTTTTACATGACCTCAGAATCTTCTTGAAACAATCATCATTCAATGGGCAGCAGGCCAGATCAAGTCTAGTGAGTGTGTCAGACTGAACTAGCTGCAGCAGAGCAGGAGAAGAGAGCATGTCGCTGTGATTACCGCACCATGATAGGTTTAGAGATTGGATCTTTGTACATTTCTTTGAGAAACCATCCAATGAATGCTGATCAAGTACGTACCAATATGGCTGCAGATTGAGATGCTGATGCAAGTGGAGCAGTGGATTGTAGCTGTGTTCATGGAATAGGGTGGAGACGAGTGCTAGTCGTGACAACTCATCAATAGAGAGGTGTGCTAGGACTAAGAGCAATACTTCCACAGGTAGTAAATCAAAGTATCCATTATCACTCTCTGTAGATATCTGAGCAGTCAGTGTGCAATCACCGACATTGATATTCTTAGTCTCCAACTTGAGCCCACGCAATGATGCAGCCAACTGTATAGTGTCCACATTGATGTCTGTTTCCCTTTAAAAGTCGTATAAAACCATGGAACTGCATACATCTTATATTCAGTATCAACTTTATAACTGTTTATATTTACGTTAGGTATTCGCACTCAAAATATATGCAACAAAATTGTTTACAATTGGCAACTCGGTAAAGCCATGGTTATAATTATGAGACAAACGGGACAATTGTTCCTATCGATGATACGTCTGTTGGCACAGTAAAATTAATTTCCAATTACATCTGCTACTAAATAATAACCTATTAATCAGACATACCCAATGAGCTCAACAGCATCCAGCTCCGTGTAATAGTGTAGGTTGTCACCATTGAACTCTAATCTGATTATCTGAGAAGGAAATGGAGGAGAAATGATTGAAGGGCTGAATATCCTAGAGTCGCACTCAGTAACTAGAGGACGGCCTTGTTCTGTCTCCCACATCACAAACCTAACGGCAGCATAGACAAAGAATATGCACAAAAGTAATAACATAAGTATGCATAATAATTAATAATGTAATAATAATAATATTTAATATACATTTATTGTATTACTAAAATAATAAATCTACAGTCTTACACAATATTTTCAAGTGTCACTGCGGTGGCATTTAAAAATATCTATGAAAATGTAAACCATCCACTACATACGCACAAAAAATGTGAAAACTAAACGAAAAACCAGAGCTTCCAGGAAAACCGCCATACCCAGTCTTAGGACCAGCAACTATGGAAATATATTTTTTGCAATATACTCACAATTTTTATAGCAATAATTTTAGACGGAGCACTGTTAATAGGCCTATCTATATATATTATATTTTCAAGTCTTTGGCATCGTTATTATTTCTAATCAGTAAATCACTTCAGTATACTTTTATTAGTCTTGAAAGATAATAAAACTATTTTGATATGGTAGTTATTAGCTTAGCATAGTATAACATACAAAATGAAATTAACAGAGTTGTCTTCTCTATATCCAAGTAACATGTATATACTCAGTGGTAAGACAACTCTAAATTGTATAGCTTACAATTACCACCCCTATCTCGTCAATATCATCCTGTACCCAAATACATGTATTGTGGTGGAATTGCCTATTCCCTGCCCTCCACTCCAGGATCTGAAACGGCTCTTGATGTTACTCCGTTGCCTACAGACCTTCCTCATGTTGTTTTTCCTATTTATTGTTATGTGCCGGCTGGTGGCCTCTTCAGGACTCTAAAACAATTGCATGACCATCAGCCGGCTACTTCGTTTTATGGCTCATACTGTTGTTTCGCCGTTTTGACCTCTAGTTAGGTCGGACTAGCATCCTTACCGATCGGTCCTTACCGCGCCCACCAGTTTTACTATATATAGGGCCATGTGCCCATGGTGGAGCAGGATTTCTTTTTATGCTATTGTACGGGACAGTTGTCCTTTCTTGATACTTGATAAAAACAAAAACCATTGTTACATTAATTA
>JAOQGN010179246.1:0-11051 GCA_027564295.1 Himantozoum antarcticum | reverse complement strand
TTCATACATAAAAATTGTAAAAAATATGTAATTAAATATCTAAAATTATCCAAAAATTCCAATAAAAACTGTGACTACGATTCAAGATCTTCATACTTCATGTGAAGTATGAAGCGAAGTATGTTTTTAAGTTTAGTTTAAAACATACTTTGTAAAACATACTTTAAAACATGATTCACGTGAAGTATGTTTTTAGGTTTACTTTACTAAAGGTACATCGCAAATTATTTAAAATTAGCAAACTTTTATTGTGTAATAATTGAATAAAACTGCAGATATAACATATCTGTGAGAGGTAATAATGAGAATAGTTGAGTAGATAGAAGGTAGATACAATTACTAGCAGATAAATTCAATGATGCAACTCAAGTACAAGCACAAGAAGTAAAACAACTATTGGTATAGTAAGTAAAGCAACCATAGTCACCAGAAAATATCACTTAGACAAACATAGTTAAAAATTGCAATAGTGGTAAAATGTAGCTATCAACTGACCTGACGCATAGAGCTGTGGAGACTGGATGAACTCCCAGCTCTATTGTCGGTGCTTTTATTTAGATAAACACTTATATACCGAATTAAAAATATAGCCCTTGTGATTGGTCAGAAAAAGTAGTAATTATATAAAAAATAGCAATATTTGTGGCAAAAAACAGCGGCGAAAATAGCAACATTGCGGACAAGATTATGGAATAAATGTTTGAAACATGGTCACGTTTGCGGTGATGTAATCCAATTTATTGGGTGCAACCTTAGCAGTTCTGGTCATAGAAATATTGCAATGTGTGTAGTCAACAGTTCACACCTTTAGATGGACAGAGGTTATGTGGTCAACCGTCAATTATACTTCTGATGTTGATGAGCTTAAAATCTTAAAATCCACAATTAATAACAGTAATGATAATGTCATTTGACGCAGGGACCCCCCAATGACATATAGCTCACGGGTAGGTCTGTCTCTGCTATTACATAGCCGAAACTGAGTTCTTGCCATAATTGCAATCTACCATAACCAGCAGAAACACCATAATTGTATTGTTGTCCAGCCAAGACACAGACAACAATAAATGGTTCCCAAGTAGTACGATATGCTGCAGAACTGAATTCACAGAATGCAAACTATAACAGAACTCTCTCCAGTGCAGTTTCAATCTCAATAGCCGCTATAATCCCTTAGCTTTGTCTTTACTTATTAATACACTTAAGTTGCAAAAGCCAACAACTGCACCAGAAATACCATAGCCAACACAGAGATACCATAACCAATGGAACTATTTTCTCAACATCGATTTACATTAAAGTACCAATAGAGCTGTGGAAAATCAAATAATGAGAGAAGTTGAGATGCAAGGACAACTCCAAATTTCCTCATTTGTTAAAATCAGAGTTGTTGGTAATCCAATAGCCGAGCTAGTTGAGGGAAGCCCACCTTGGCTCTGGTATCTTACCTGCTGATCGAAACACAGGGAGAACTTTAGAGCTATGAGTCTTAGCAGAGAAATATGTCATTAAGTAGTTGTAGTTAGTAGCGATTACTTGAGTTAATATAGTTAGTAACTAGTAACCATGTAGTCTTGTGTCTGATATCTAACTCCATTGCGCTGTTGCAGACCTGCCCAGCCAATCACTGTCATCCAGGAGCACATCAGATTTGCTGAGAGTATCCTAGCCTCTCCTGGAAACTCAGAATCTGGTAGAAGATCGAGAAGTTTGAGCCCCCTATCACATAACACGCACCTGTCCCCACGCCATCACACTGTGCATTCAGGAAATCGGTCTAGGTCCACATCTCCTTTGATCAGGTAAATCATATATAGTAGACATCCGCAATATCGTAATAATGCGTGTATGCCTTCTGAAACATATTGAAATGGAACTTCCGGCATAACCTATGCGCTGCTAGTTGTCTATCAAGTTGCATTTACAGTTTGCACCAAATGTCAGTATGCTGTTATTGTACTTGGTTATGCAGATGATTTGCAGAATATAATATAGAATGTTCAGAATAACATAAGTCCTCGGCGGGGCCTTAAACAAGGTAGTTTATTAGCCTTTGAAGATAGTACAGTAATGGTATGCTACAAGAAGTAGATGCAGATACAATGATAATCTGATTGCATCCACTCTTGAAGACAGTAACGTGAAAACTGAGTGCAATAAATGCACATTCATGTGCTGGTTTGAAGTTGGTAGCAATGGTAGAGCTATTATGTTAGCAGAGTATTGTTCATAAATGTATATAGACTATGTACACTAGCTAGCCACAAAGCAATTATATAAAGCTATCCATATTGTTAGATAATTGCAAAGTAGGCGTGGCATGTCATAGCCAAGGCTCCAAGTGTTTGAAAGGCATTGGCTCCAGGATATACATGTAATGCAGGGCATTGGCATTGGCTCCAGGATATACATGTAATGCAGGGCATTGGCATTGGCTCCAGGATATACATGTAATGCAGGGTCGCAACGTTTAAAACATCACTTGTTTAAAACAATGTTTTCCGTGTTTAAAACAGGAGAAAAAGAATTATTTCAGAGTGTTTGTTTTTCATATAACATAATGCGAGTGCAAAATCGGGAGAAACGGATAATAGACAATATAATTTGGATAAAAGCATTGCTATTGGTTGGTGAAGTCGCACTTTTATCAAATTCTGCCTATAGAAGTTTAGGAAAGCTAGAATTTCTAGCGGTTGATGACAGCCATGTGCTCATCAGCAAACATTGAGCGAGTCTTCTACTACCTTTGGTCTGGTTCACCCGATGCTGAGGAACAGGCTAGGTGTGGAGAAGGCTGCCAAGCTGGTCTTCTTATACAGAATGCTTAATGTATTGATTTTTCTTACATGTCCAGTATATATAATTATAATTAAATATAAAGACGTTTTAAGCAATAAAAAAACTGTTTTAAACAGAATAAACATTGTTTTTTGCTTGTCTTTTTTGCAACCCTGATGTAATATAGTAGTGATAGAGTTATCCTTCGCCGTCTGTCCATCAACAATGCTTCTTAGTCACCTGTAACCTTTCAGTAGCTATAGGTTTAGCCTAGAACTAAAACATGATAGATGCCAGATAAATAGCAAGCTGTCTTGAATATTTCCATATTCTCCAGGAATAGTTCCTCTTTCAGACTATGCTTGGCAGTAAACTACCATGTGATACGGCACATGTAACTGACGGTATCAACGCCAATTTATATTGCTGAATATACAAACTCATGTGTCAGCTGTGTGAATATTGAATAATAAATCAGAATATTTGTTAACCAGGCACAAGCCGTAGCAGTGCTATAGCTAGGCTAGCATCCATAGCTAGACAAGGGAACCCCACAGCGCATGCCGTGTTATTATAGTTAAAAAGGCAAGGAGCAGGTAGACTTCAACATTTATAAGTGAGACTTGAACCCACGCCTTTGCAGTCAGTCAACTTTTGTCAATCATTTTTACCAACCGGTTCAGATGTGTTGATGAATCGTTTATCAAGTTAAATCCACATAAGACATAATTTCAGGTGCAATGGCAGCAATAACAATGGTGTACAGTTTACAGTTCTGTTGGTCAATATATTCAACTTTGATTATGCCGGTAGCTAATCAATTGTGGAAAAAATATGTATTGGTCCTTAGCTGGAAGCCTTTCTATAGTTTACAAAGTACCGTATAATACTTATAATATTCATTTTGTGAGGCATACCGATACCTACCTCTGCTACATAATATTGTCTGTGCTGTATTACAGGCCTACCACTACAGGTACTACTACAGGGTTTGCTAATGCATTGAGTAGTCGAAAGAAGCTGGCGTTTGACGGAGAACAGAGAAGACCACAATCTCCTTTGCTCACCCGTAGTGGACGGGAAAAGTTAGCCCATGAAATCAAAGTGAGGGTGAGTATTAAGCTGAGTCATGGTCACAGTCAAGTTCAATGTCAAAGTTGATGTCATGTTTATAGAGTTTGAGAGCGGAGTTATCAGCTCTATGCCGTTGGTGGTGAACACGGCATTGTACTAGATCGCGTTGTCTAGCATCAGTGGTGAACACGGCATTGTACTGGACCGCCTTGTCTAGCATCAGTGGTGAACACGGCATTGTACTGCACCGCGTTGTCTAGCTAAATTGGTTTTAGCACAGCATCGTTGTCGGTTTTTTCTATGATACTTTTTTGGAAGTTGTGCTTTCTCAAAATCAACTGCAAACATTAACAAGCCTAGTCAATTTTATTGGCTTGAAAGTGCTCGGCTAGAGGTTGTGGTTTATGCTGTCATCCGATCTACGTCATTAGAATGTGTGTGTTATGTGAGCCAACGGCGTTATCAATGGAAATGGACGCCGTCCAGCTGATAACCCCGTGCTAAAACTCTAATGTCAATTAATATGCTCAATGTGCTCAACTGTTGATCCAACGTATGGGAAATATGAGACAGCCATAGCCTTCTTTCCTCCTCCTCGCCCTCCACACAGTGGGTGTAGTATCCAACTGTCGCAGTCACTGTCATAGATATAAACTCTGGCCAGAATACTCCCACTGTATCTTATTTGGTGACTTATTAATTAGTATTAAGAACATGTCTTTCAAGAGTTCCGTGCACGTGGTTACGGGCACCGAGCTTCTTCTTTGTCAACATTTGTATTTAATTTGTAACATATTGAAGGTTTATGGGTTTCCATTGCGTTCAATTTGAAGAAAAACAGGAAGTAGAGAGAGATATATTTCATTCTTTAGAATATAATAGTTTATTTGTCGCCAAATAGAGATAATGTGTTTTTCAATCGCCATAGCGCAAAGACTCTCACTTCCGCTATAATGTTAGCTGGTTTGCTCTCTGTTGTACAAATATAACATGCGCGAGTCATTGGGATTCCAACTCTCAACCTTATAGAGGACTTGAACGAGGCGTTCAAACACATGACACATGTATATCCACATCAACTGATGGAAAACTTGTTTCATTTTTGGATATGTAGTTGCATTATTTGTATGGTGGCTGCAACATCATGTGGTAACATCATGTGGTAACATCATGTGGTTACATCATGTGGTAACATGATGTAACATTTAGTGGTAACTTAGCCTGCAGCTTCATGGAGGCTATAATATATCATATTATATTATGAAAGCTGTCGGCTAGCAACACCTAGCTTATGAAAGTTCTATTATCCTAGTTTTGCTTATGCACATCTGGGAACTCTCGGGTCAAGCTATATTTTGTGTGTGTCTGCTGTTAATGCGACCTCTAACAATTGTCTACCTACGTGTCTAACAATATTGTCTACCTACGTGGATTTATTATAACTTGTTATCAGCCATGCTACATTGCATTGAGGTTTTAGTGCGGCGTTTACAGATAGCTGCCAGCTCGTGTGGTGAAGCTTAGTTTTTTCACTAGGCCACGAGTACTCTACGATCTACAACTGCCTGTTGGTCCTTACAATGATTGAGGACGTGTTTATCGGCAACCCGGTGTAAATCCGGCAAGGATTGAAATGATTTCAACTTTACTGCGCCAGCTGC
The DNA here is from genome assembly GCA_027564295.1 of Himantozoum antarcticum. Classification (NCBI taxonomy): domain Eukaryota; kingdom Metazoa; phylum Bryozoa; class Gymnolaemata; order Cheilostomatida; family Bugulidae; genus Himantozoum; species Himantozoum antarcticum. Next base: position 5,538 of record JAOQGN010179246.1, on the reverse strand, counting down.
TGCTACCTGTGGCCACTGCTAAATATCAGTGGGAAACCGAAAAATCCTGCTGCTGACAGTGAGTGTCTTACATAAACAGTGTTGAGATTCCTTTCTTTTGAAAGCTAAAAAGAGTGATTTGCAGGCAGTGCTAATACTTTAAGAGGAAAATCCTGCAGCGTACCGCTGCCACCCGAGGGGGCCTCGTTTTGAGTTTGAACGAACAGCAGTGATAACCTCTGGTTTTCAAGTAGGTACAACATCACATGGCACAAGTACTTACGGTCTAGTGAGAACAAAGCTTTAGGTGCGATCATGCAAAGCATCTGTGCAACATTGATTGGGTTTGGTGGGTGAAGGTTATGTTTTCATGAGCAGACAACTATGTACATGTAAATCGGTTTGTTATTACCCGTTTTCTGGTGCACTGTGTAAGGTAGCATAGCCTTTGAATAGCCATTGCTCGTGCAGCATTTTGCTGCTTCTCGGAACAACCAATGGTCAGTAGTTCACTTTGTGTTCCTATCACTGGACCCCAGACTCCGAATTACCTTTAGTAACCCGATTATTTCAATCCATTTCATTGGCATTTTGAGTATGGGAGTACGAAGGCAACCTTGACTGTTATCTTTTAATATGTATAACGCAGATTGCAAGCGCAAGTAGTTTTATCTACATCACAAATATATTTCCGGATATATCTTAAATTCAAGACTATTGTTCTCTTAACATTTCTGAAATCAGTTCAACCGTTGCCTTAATTAAATTATACGGTCATTTCAATTAAAATAGACTTTTTGTGATTATTCATGTCTGAGAATCATCACAATGATTGTTTTGTTTGGATATTAACTCAATGGTGTATGTATACTGTATACAGTTGATGCAATCAGCTATGCAGGTATTATGATAACTAGTCCTTTTATTCACTCTGTAGATCTTACACCAAACTTTTTTTTCAAGCCATGGAACCCCCAGCACTTTTAGCCTTATTCATTGGGCTCTCCACGTCCACCCGCAGTAGGGAAGTCTTACGAGTAAGGCTACAGCAATGCCTAGTCAGTTTAGTGTAGTGCTTTTTGTAGTTTCAAAGGTTTGTTTATTATTGCTTTGGTAACTGAATGTAGAAGAGTGGAAGGCTTTCGCTATTCTCTGCAGGTGACATTTATATGCTCACTGAATCTGTTAGTTTAAGAGTTATTAGCAATAGATTGCGCTGCTTTACTATACAAGAGTTGTGTACTCCTATACGCTGTACAGTTTACCATGCTTTGTCAATATGTTATAAATTATAAATATCGCTTTGTCAATATGCTACGGCACAAGCCAACTCTATCTTTCTCATGATGTTTGTAATGTCTTGTAATTATTGTGTTGTGCTTATATGTTGTGTTGTTATTGTGTTGTGCTTATATGTTGTGTTGTTATTGTGTTGTGCTTGTATGTCCTGTATGAATATTGTTTGCTGATTATTGATATAATCTAACTGTAAATACATATACTGTTGTAACTGGAATTGACGAGGACATTTGAGTGTGACTGACTGGGTGTGAGCGCCAAGGTCAACTTTCTAATATCAAACTTTAAAAATATATGTATATTTTATCTTTGCTGCGCATGCAGCCATAGATTTTTGATTAAATACCTATTTTGCTACTTGAATAGCCTTATTCCGCACACCCAGCCATACTAATGTTTGTTGATATTACTTGTTCACTTTCTGTGACAATACGTGATTTGGATGGCATATGTTATTATGCCGATATGGTGTGCTTCCATTGTACAAATTGCGCTTGTCTAATACGGAACAAATCTATTGCTTCCATTTTTAGCGTTAGACAGCAATGACTTGTGTTCAACCTTTCAACAGACTTGCAAATTTGAACAGGTTGAGCCTGAGCTATCTCTGTTCTTGAGAGGCCACCTGACGGCTTTGCGTGTTTTGATGTTTTATAGGTGACCAATGAGTACATACAAGCCACGTCACATGGTCTGCATAGTCCATCCCATCATCTAACAGCAGACAGAATGGCCGCTGTATCTAGCAGCAAATTGCACTCTGATCACAGGAAGAACAGCTCAGCTAAATCTGCAGATCACACCAAGCCCCAACAGTTCACTGACATCTACGTCACACCCGAGAAAGGTTAGTAGAGATCTGTGTCTGGGATAATGATGAGTAGTGCATATCTTTACTGCTAAGGCTGTTTAATTCAATGTCAACTTCATAGCTCAGTCGCTTTTCTTTGTTTTCATTCTACTTTACTGTGATTGGACGTTTCCTCTTATCGTATTAACATTGCTACTTTGTATACTTATTATATTACCCTGTTGTTCACGTAGGGTTTGTTATGTAGATGTATTTCATGAATAGCGTCCAAATCAAACAGCTAAAATCTGTCTGTCTGTCTGTCAGCACGCAACTTGTATATCATTTCAACTCGATTTCCTAAACAGAAATACACCACTAGTTCGATTGCTATATTAATAATGGTTCAAAACTGTCATTTTTATAATGAAGATGAACAAAGCATAATTTTTTGTAATTGTATCAATTTTATTTGATATACATGAATTCTGCGTAGACCAAGTCTAGTAATGAGGGGGTCACGCACAGTATTGGGTCTGATAACAGAAAGATAAAAAATACTTTTTTCAGGGCAAAAGCCTCTCGGTACTCTGTGAGATTAAAACCCAGGTCTTTGCAGGTAACGTGCATCATTGCTCAGGTCTTTGCAGATAACTTGTATCATTGCCCAGGTCTTTGCAGATAACTTGCATCATTGCCCAGGTCTTTGCAGATAACTTGCATCATTGCCCAGGTCTTTGCAGATAACTTGCATCATTGCTGCAAGCGCATCACCAATGCTACCTACACTATTACAATTACTCTATTACTTGTTAACATTTGCTAACTTGCTATGTAGGTGCACAGCCGTCTGCGGTACGTTACGGGCCAATGTCCAGCACCCCACAACGACGTCAGCACCGAGACAATAGAGAGCTCTCGCCCAGTAGATTGTACGTCACTGATGAGCAGGCACAGCTCCAGGCTAAGTCTGGCGGTGAATATCATGTAAGTACAGCATACTAGCTAATAGGATTACTAGTTGGCCGGTTGTGGTTATTTAAAGTTTCTCCAGAAGCCCCTTCTAAAGGTTTTTTCCGTTAAATTCTGAAACTTTTTTTTAAGTTTAAACTACATTAGTCATGATAATATGTTAGGTTGCAATTAGTTATGTCTTGACTACCTTTGATTCACTTTAAAATTGCGCATTTCTTTTTTATTTAACCGCCATCAACACATTTTTGATCAGCCTTGCCAACAGGGAGTAACTCCTAACTAAATTGCCAGTTTTATAGTGAAACACAGCTTGTCAAGACTGACTGGGTCACTGTGTATAAAGGTAAATTGTAATTGCTTTCTGTAATAAATAACATCACACGTTTCTATATCATACATTCTCTCTCAATTCTATGACTAGTTAGCTGTAAATTTCTCTGTACATTTGAACCAAGGCATCCGTATGGTAATAAGAGTGGCCGCTGAGTGGACTAGTGGTGGGTTTTGAATTGCAACGTTGTGGTTTCGATATCCCTGATATTCTACTAGTTTGCAGTTTACTTTGACAATTTTATACGTTTGAAGTTGAGATCTCTGAAAAGTGTTATACATTTGAGGGAAATACGCCGGTATTCATGAAATACATTTGAAGGTGAAATTGTTTATGCAATTGAGGGCAACAGTTTGAGGGTGAAAGTTTATACAATTGAGGGCGATTATACATTTAAGGTGATTATATATTTGAAGGAAATTTATACATTTAAATTTGTAACAAGAATGTTTTGAAGTATCCAATGCGATATGCAAGGTTCAATTCACTGTCTAACAGTTTCATGAAGTGATATATATAATTATACAGGTCCTTAAATTTTTGCGTATGATTTCATTTATAGCCATCCTCAGTTACTGCCAGCACTCCAAGCACCTACATAAAAGGTCTGCAATCAGTGAGGAGTGGACTGAGAAAGCTGATGACTGAAGAGGTAGACACAGCTGATGTGTTCATGGCTGACACAGCTCACAGGTACTTGTTGTTTTCTCTAGATACCACAATATAATATAATTCTATTGGCTGACACAACTCACAGGCACTTGTTCAACATCTATTAATTAGCTTCCATGTTATAAAATGTACAACTTCACCGGAAACCATCTGAGCTTTACACTCTGGAAGGATTGCTAAATATCAACAGGCTTACTAACATTAAAATCTTCTTAACAAATGTTTGAATATATTCTGTCACTTCAAATAAAAGTAGTACAGTATTTCTTTTTAGTCGCTGGTCACATTAGCAGTCTGATATTTACAGGAAGCTGTGTACAAACTAATAACTAACCAATCATATTAGTTTCACCCTGCCTCTGTAGCAGACTATAAGCTACAACTCTAATATAATGTCAATGTAGTGCATGCAACGTAGTGCATGCAATGTAGTGCATGCAACGTAGTGCATGCAACGTAGTGCATGCAACGTCAGTTACTTGTATTAGGTAACGACACCTAAAATGGGCGGGCGTTTAAAGTCAGTATATTATATTATTATCACTCTAGTGCCGAGCATGTGAGTCTGAGGATAGAATCAACCATCAATGCAGAGAACCAGCTGCTAAGAGATCAGTTGACTAGAGAGAGGAACTTGAGGAAGCAGATAGAAGCTGACAAACATGAGCTACAGTCTCAGTTACTGGAGTCTAAGGATCGTCTCCACCATCTCACTACTACTCTAAAACAGAAAGATAGTATGATGAAGAAGCTAGACCAGGTAAGGTGCCCTAGTTGGACACACACTAGATAGACACAAGAGGCCATTCCAGGGTAGTCTGCAATGATAACTTATAACAATCATCAAACTTGCGCTATGGCATCGATAGAAATTTCGCCAGGTATAAATTAAATTGATTAACTTCATCCTCGTTGGGTTATGCCTTTGAAACTATAGTGTAAGTGTCACATCTGTCTATCAGTTTTTAAGGTGTTTTTTGACCCACTACCCCAACCCACAATCCCCAAACTCCTAAAACCCCAACCCTCAATCGTCATATTGGGTATGGGGATTGTGAATTGGGGTTTGGGGATTGTGAATTGGGGTTTGAGGCTTGGAGTGGTGCGTTAAAAGACACCCCAAAAACCGATAGACGGATGTGACACTCCGAAATTATAGTACAATATAAATGAAATCCAACCAAATTTCACAGTTATATCCGGCAAGCCAAACTTGCCTCGTTTTGTTTTATACACATATAGCTCAGATAGGATCTCCGGGCTAGTTTGAACTGGGTTCGCTCTCTTTCACTCGCTAATACCAGGCACAAATTTCTCAGCAAAAATGTTGCTTGCATGTGCCCATTTTGCTTTTATGTTTACTGTTTTAGTTCTATGAGTATACATGAACATACAACTTCGTGAGACCTAGGGCTAAGGCAGTGGAATAAGCCCTACCGCCTATACCAGAGCCTGGGCATCAAGCCCTCTGCGTGCGCCCCCTTACCCCCCT
>JAOQGN010179135.1:0-11052 GCA_027564295.1 Himantozoum antarcticum | reverse complement strand
GTTGTAGCAAGGTGAAAGATTAAGACAATATACATATTATATATTATGTTTATACATGTATATTATATTCAACATAAAAACGTGATATAATATATATTCCACAGTAATCATTGAAACAATGGCTTGAGATGTGAAAGGGTTTGATCCGTTCCAGATCAGACCCGGTAAATTGTACCAGCACAGCAAACACTATCTGACAATACAACTTGGCCCACTACATTATACCCCATTAATACTCATCATTACTTATATTATAAGTATATCAACTTCAGGATTTGTTAGAGACTTGGAGCAAGGAGTTATATCCCACTCGGAGGATACAACTCCTTGCTTAGAGTCCAATGTGAAAACCGGTGTTGAAACCTGTCTACTGGTAACATTATTATATATTGGTACATCATTGGATTTGCATTGTTCGCTTTGTCGTGTTAAGGTCTAACAATGATAAAGACCATTTTCAGTAGATAGACCATTAATTTCATCTTAGGCAGAATTTAAAGCCCGCGAAATTACAGAGGAATTTACAGCAAGAAAATAGCGACAAATAATTTGACCTAATAATGACTTTTAAAAGATGCAAGCATCATCCCCAGACCCAAATCTCAACCACAACAAACTATCTCCAACTCTTATCTGTAACTATGCTAAGCAAACTTAAGCTAAAATTGTCTATAGCACCACCTACCAGATTGACTTGGCAAGAAGATCCAGGATTCCTGAACTCCCTTACAGTACTAACTCCTTTGAAGATGTATTCATACATGTATAAGCCAGGTGTGTTGTAAACACAATCCAGCAAAGAAAACCAAATGCTCCTTCCATGATATCATTATTAGTTTGAGGACGAAACATTTTCTGCAAAACTTCCAGGTCTTAATTGAGATTTGAATTAATGTCTTTGTCATTAAATTACAGCATTGCTGCAAGCTCAGAGCGGCACTCCAAAATGAAACTCTTGCATACTACCTTCATATCACCAAAAGGTTTTCGGGTTGAGTATGAAGAATAACAATTACCATATATTTACAGAATTGCTCAAACTGCAAAACAAATTCAATTGCTGGCTCAAGCATGTTGGATTGTATAATAACCTGATAAACCGCATAATCTGGTGCAGACGTACTCATCTCTTTGTATACATGCATAGTGAAAATTTGCAGTTTTTTGGTGTTTTTATATGGCATGCACAGGTCAACAGCATCAGCATGTGTCATCTAGTCACAATTGTAACTACATTACCATTCTCCATGGTGCCGGGATGGTATCAATTAGCTTCACTATAAGACTATAGCTATAGTCACCACCCTGTCACCATCACCACCCACACCACACCCAGCAGTTCAAGGTTTACTGGTTTACATTTTACAGGGATAGCAATTTATCATATTCTGTTTTTTAGTTTAACTGACAAGAAATAGTGCCCTATTTTCAGTATGTGTGAATTGTGACTGTTGTTTGTCTGGTACCACCATCCACATGTTGAATTAGCCTGAATTGGAACATGTTCAACCAAAAAGCCCCCAAAAAGTTATATGGGAGTTGCATTATATCCTTAGAGACTATAACTCCTTGGTCCAATGTTGTAAAAGCATTATTCTTTGGAGTTGTCTTCTATTGTATCGATTTGCAGAGTTGTCTCCTCATATTCATAGCGTGCGATTGATTGCGTTAGATGACGGCACAATGTGAACCCTTCCCACATGGATAATGTATACTAAATTTAGGAACTTTCCTAATATTGTACCTCTTCCAGCTTTTTTGTTTCTGCAGTTTGTGAAAAATTTACAGAGAAAATTAATTTTAGTCCTGTTGGTAAACTTTAACGCATTTTATATGAAGTGGGTCACGGTTCAACATATGCAGTTGACATTCGCCTTCAAGGACTTTCTGGTTTTCATAAAATATGGAAGATAGTGGCGGAGATACTGTAGATAAGGATGCAATTCGTCTCAGACTGGAGGGACCTCAAAAAACTTCGTTAGTAATTTTAATTTCTATTTAATTAGTTATTGTAACTGTTGGGACCCCTGTTTGGCCTTGGTAGTTTTTGTTTATCTGTATCTGTCTATAATTTTATAAATGGAAGTACATTAAACTATTTTTATTATGTAAAGTCTGTTTTGAATTATAAATAAATTATTGAAAATATTGAAACTAATGAGGTTATTAAAATTCAGTATAAACTATAATTTTTGTTGACCTACTGGTTTTTTTTCATTCATTTCTGTAATTTCCTTATTTAGGCCTATTTTTATTTTTAATTTATGTCTTAATTATATAGTTAATAAATATTATTTATGGTTTTTATAATCGTTTTAAAGATGTTTATACATAAATTATTTATATGTTTCAAAGATTAGGTCCCACTATTTTACATCATTATTTAGGCTACAAACATTTAAATATTAAGACCTATATCTTGACTTATTAAATTAATTTAACATACTCTATCACTTGCACAGGATGGTCTGGTTGTCAAACTGGTGGCCACTATATTATGCCTCAGAGATAGTCTTTGGGGGACTGTAGTTACCAAAAAATCTAAATTACCATGGTTTAGTCAACTCCACTCGAGAAAGAGGAGAAACGTTCCTCTCTCTCGAAGAGAAAGGTAACTAAAACATGGTAATTTTGAGTTCTTTTGTAACTGAAGGCCCCAAAAAACTATCGCCGAGGCATAATATAGTGGCCAGCAGTTTGATAACCAGGCCTGTGATCACTAGGATATATATTTATATTATAATATAAGTATTGATTAACACAGATGAAATAGCTTATTTGGAAAGTTGGGCTAATAAGTGAAGTAACTGAAGCACTGTAACTGAAGTGAAGTATCTGAAGTACCAAGCCATAAGCCAACACATTAAAATTTAATATAATTTACATATGGGCCTATCATAATATCCTTAAATAGACCTAAAATTACATTATAATCAATAACTTGTTAAAATATATTATAATTTAAATATGTTTTATCAATTAACCACTAGTCAAGTACCGTAGTTTTCGGTAATATAGTAGGCCTATTAATATAATATTGGGCAATGTAGGCATGGCTATTTTAGTTTTAGCCATGCCTACATCATGGCCTGCATCATGGCCTAGGCCTACATAATATAATGATAGCAAGGCATCTTCTATGTTAGCCACACTTCAACTATATATGAGGTTAGCCCTCATTACTGTCATTACATGCTGTCGTTACATACATTATATTACTTGTTAATCACATGCACCATGCACGTGCCACAGTATCTCGACCCTGTACTTCTACGCTCCCTAACTTCATAGTAGGCTAATGTAAAATATGACTGTCTAGCAAAACTTGGTATCAGTAAACAACTAAACATATCAAGTGCCATTTTCCAATTCATAAAGCAATGCACTAATAATGTTATGTTGTATTATATTGGCACTCTGTGAATTATTGGCGTACCTATGGTAATTATCCCAACCAACTGGAGCCAACAGGAAGCTGATCTGCAATAATTGACTGTGTTTTATCTCTGCTGTAGCATCAATTAAGTAGTTTTGTCTAGTTTTAAAATTAATGTTTTGATGCATTGTACAATTTTTTTAGTATCAGGAAGTAGCTTAATGTTTAATTAGAGTTTTATACAACTCTGGAGAAAATTGTATGGTGTAGGCCGATAATTATAGATAATGCAGCACATTAGACTTCAGACTAAAAGTTATTCATTGTTTCCCTTCTTTGCTTGTTATAGATTAGGGACAATTCTCAGCAAATGTTCACCAAGGAATCATTTTTCAAAACTGCCGAGGTTTTAATTAGTATACATGGATTTACTTGGTTTACAGTCAGCTGGTATAAAATAATTCCTGGCAAATATTAATTATTGATACACTGTGACAGGCTGGCTCACCAAAATACTGAAATTAATACATTTTCAAACCAGTCAAATCCTTAACTTGCTTGCCTTAAACAAGCAAGTTAAGGATTTGCTTGCTTGTTCTAAAACAGTTTTTTACTAAAACAGTTTTCTACTCAATCTAGCTAATATTTTCACTTGGGTGGACATTGGGTCATTAATTTGATTGAGTGCGGTGTGAGTCAGAGGTGGGGACTCGATTCCAAAGATTTGAATCGATTTCGATTCAACTCCCAGTTTCATAGACTTCAAAGTGAATTGGGAATTCCATCCTGAAGATTCTGACTTGAATCCACTTCACACAATTATACTTGCTGATTGACTTCAGTTGAATCTGCTCTGATTTGAATGACTTTAGATTTGACTTTGACTCTGGAATATCAGGTTTGAGAGAGACTGCATTGGGTAAAATTTGAGAAATGAGTTAAAATCAGTCAATTTGGAAGCCAATTTTTGGCAATGACAAGCTAATGCCAATATTACCTTGATGCATAGACTGCGTGAATATTTTGTTATTGGTGTCACGATATAAAATCTGCATCTATGCCAAATTAGAAATTTAGTCCGAAATATATAAACTGTCTGAGTAAGTGCAATCATTATAATATACATATTAAAGGAATGTGTGCTGTCGAGTGTACTCCTCAGCTCTGCTATACTCATTAGCAGAAAATGTTCATAATTGCATTTGCATATGTTGATCACAAAATTTAAAAGATCTAAGGTTAAATCAAAACATTGGCAATTTGAAAATGATGTAGCAAAACTACAGTAGTACTGGCAGTACTATACTATGTACTAGTGTATTGGGCATGATACAACCACATCAAATTATCGAAGGCACGCTACATATAACTCCCCTGATGAGTTGTATTTATAAGTTTAATAGTGGATTAGCATACCATCATTATTTAGTATACTATGTATTATTTTTATCCAATTAATGTATATATTTATAATTATTTATCCTATTGATATAGTCTTGAGCATAATATAACATGGATATATTATGAAAAACATGTCATTACAACTGTACATACATGTACATGTATCATTATCACAATGGAAATGACAGGCCTACATAATTTTATAGATTTATTATTATGATATTAATTTGCCATAATTGTGCTCACTTATTATTACTACTAAGTATAATATATATTTGCTTTTATTTAATTTAATTAATAATACTTTATGGTATTAAAACTATTAATTCTCATCTACTTAAATTATATTGGAGTGACAACTACTAAAATGTGAACAGATAACTTCAAAGTTCATGGCCTGAATATTCAGAGCAGGTTTCACTTAACAAGTATACTAGTCTAGACTTGATGTTCCCTACAACCCTAGGATTTGAATCGACTTTGACTCTACTATTGATCAACTTTGATTGACTCTGACTCTAAATTATTTTGTGATGAGATTTTGCAGCCGACTCTGGACTTTGTATTTACAATGGGACTAGGATTTGGAATCGAATTGACTCTGGTACTACTGAGTGAGTTTAATGGAGTTGAGACTCTGAAAAGCAGTGACTTCGTACACCTCTGGTGTGAGTTGAAGACGTAGCCAATGTTTGTGTAAAATTAGTACATCCTGTATTGCGACCTCTCGTTGGCTAACCCATTATATTGCAATATGTCGACTGTGGACCTGAATTATTTATGAATATTTGGGACTGGTATCCGTGAGCATTTCTCCGAGCAGAACACAGAGAGAAACTTGTAAGTACATGACAGCAGTGAGGTAAAGTAAGCACTAAAGCTAAGTTACTACACTCGCTAACCACTCTGACCTACAAGGACACACACAAGGTAACTGCACCTAAGAGGTCTTCAGTTTTACTATGTTACCTAGATGTATTTGTTTTTCTCCCTCACCCATCACATTAACAATGCACTGTGCCTCTCTCCCTGACTAGCAGCATTGCTCCCTCTCTAACTTTTTCCCAGATCTAGATTCTAGTTATGTATCAATTGAGTAAACATAACATTCCTGATAAGTAGAAAATGTACTTGTACATGGTAGGCTTACTGCAAGTTATGGGAATCACATGTGGCAGATAATAAATAAGTAAATTATAAATGTGTTTACTTGCACCACACTGATATTGTCACACCAATAATACTAAGTTGGGATTGAGAAGATGGGTTATCCAGTCATGATTGAACAACCCCAATTGCAGTGAAGCATACTCTTTCACATACATTAATTGCTTTATCCATGAATAAATGAACCAGATCACTACCTGCATCTGCATTGTCTATTTGCACCAATTTGAAACTTGATAGACCAGTACTCAGCTGTAATATGTGGCAATATAATACCTGTGTTAACGTATGGGCTCCGGCCTGGTATCCCTACTCCGATTGTCTAAAGCCTGGAACAGATCCAGAGAACCGCACTAAAATTTGTCTGCCCGGAACTGGACACATGAATGTAGAATATTGAAGTGGCTAATGTTATCACTTCAGTTCCTGTTGTGCTGGTTATTGCAAGACAGACAATACACAGAGAATAAGGCAGGATTGGCGGGGCCTAAACAGATATAATTAGTTTTTTGGCCTCTGGAATTCAGGTTCACAACGGTAGCAGAAGAATGGCAATTAGCAGAGTAATAATAAATGGTTCAGTAATAAATATAGTAGTAGAGAGAACACGTCTGACTAATGCAAAGAATAATACTGAACTGAACACATGATTGATAATCATAATAGCAGTTAAATAAGCAATATGCTTTAAGAAAATTACTGCTATTATCTGTTGTTCCTCCGGTCAACAAGCTTACATACAAGGTAGTAAGACCAGTATTGCCTGGTTAGTAGATAATCGCAGGCAATAGATATCTGAGTGGTAAGTAACTGTCCTGCACTGTCCATTACATTAGCTGCACAGAATACATGTAAGCTCTCTTGGATTGCAAAGGATAACTGGATCTTGACATCAGATAGGCTCGCCATACTGCATAATTCTGTAGTACAGTCATCAGATATACAGCATATAAGTGGCTCCTAACAGCTGGTAGTTATCCTTCTCCACTGGAAGATGAGTCAGCACTGGTACAGTCTGCAGGCCAATAGCTGTCTGACAAGGAGAGTGGTAAGAATGTGCAGACATAACAATATATTAAACACATACGCCAGCACCGATGGAGTTGGCGCCATGCTCAACCAAATCCACCAAGGCTAAGAGAGAGTGGAGGCCTACTACAGCAAGACTCCTTCACCAGCCGAGAAAAACTACTCCGTAACCAACAGGGAGTTGCTGACAGTGGTCCAGGCTGTCAAAACCTTCAGGTCCTACCTGTACGGCCAGCAATTCAGGCTGAGAACAAACCATGCTTCCCTCCTATGGCTGTGCTTTCCCACGGAGCCCCCAGACAAGTTGCTCGACATCTTGAAACACTGTCAGAATTCAAGTATCGGCTTGAACATCGACGTGGACCCAAACATGGGAATGCCAACAGATTGAGCAAAAGATAATGCACCAACTGTAAACTGTGCAATCTTATTGAGCGAAGAGAAGGTGGCCCTACCCGATGCCAAGTGGAAGAAATCCTCGCCTACTCATCAGTAGTGCTCCATCGAGGTCAGAACCCTCTCTTTCAGCCCCATTGCAAGCCTTGGAGTGCCTGACTAAGACCCTCCCACCACCCTCAATGACATAGATTGCTCAGCTCAGATTGCTCACTTACACCACCTACCCAGCTGACCATGACCAACTCACTGGAGAAGGACCGGTAGCCATTGTGTTCAAGGCTGTTCAGGACGATCAGTTTTTGATGCCAGCCTAGGTAGAGGTGGGAGGGGCAGAACTTCGGAACCTCCATGTCATGAAATACTCATCGTTTATCTCCCAGAATAAGATCTTAGAAGCTTGTATATTGCTACAGGGAAAGACCTGGTGTGTGTGTGATATGACCCCATCTCAGCACAGTTTCGTGGTCCACAGTAACCATTCTATGGCCCACTCAGCCGAAAGCCGTACTCTAACCCTCGTCCGCCTTAATTGGTATTGACCGGATATGAAATCTTACACCAGGCATTTGGTAAAGACTTGTGAGAAGTGCCAATTAGCAAAAACAGGTGGCACTCAGCCCCCTCAGCAAAGGCAACGACTCCATACCGGCTGACGTTGGCAAAACATTGCAATAGGCCTTGTGGAACCCATACCAGCTACAGAAAGAGGTAACAAATGGATCCTAGTGCTCACTGACCGCTTTACCCGATGACAGGATGCCTTAACTATTCCCACTGCTACGGCCACAGTAGTGGCTACTGCCCTGGATGAGAGAGTGTTCTGTTACTTTGGCCTCCCTGAACAAATACATACTGACCAGTTCGAGTCTGGACTCATGGACGAACTGTGACAATCATGGAAGGTTCAATAGACTCGTTCGACCCCATACCACCCTCAGTCCAGTGGTGTCATGGAAAGGAAAAACATAGTCTTAAGTGACTCCCTCCTATCCCTGCTGCTAGCAAAGAGCCAGGAAGAATGGGATCTCCTATTGCACAAGATCCACCGTGCACTTAGAGATGCCCCCATTTTGCCACAGGAGAGACTGCCATCTTCCTCATGATGGACAGGGAACTCCGCCTCCCACACCAGGTTCAATATGGGCTCCTCCAAGCGAATCACAGACTAGGACAGCATACGGTTGGCCCTCAAAGAACGTATGTTTCAGGCCCATGAAGCTTTACGGGGACAACAGAGCACCATCCGGAACCAATACTGTGAAGATTCCCTCCTATTCACCAAGGGTGACCTCGCGTTAGAATAAGAGGAGCCATAATGGAGAAAAACCCAAACTCCAACCAAAGTTTGTAGGCCCATACGAGATACAGGAGCTTACTCCAAATCACACCTATGGGATTGAAAGACAGGGCTAGGGTTCGGTATAGAGTGAGGAAAGGCTGAAGCTTTATAGACCTAGCCATTCACCCAGGGAACAGGCCCCCCTGTTTCTTGAAACCAGGTTCCACCCAAAATATGAAGGGTGCCAGCAACGTAGACCGACCTTTGAACTCAAGTGAGAAATGGCCAATGGCCATAGAACCACTTCCCACCACATCCACTAGACTCCTGGAGAGTCCCTGGCCACTTATGCCTCCCCCTGAAACTCAAGATCCTCATCTCAGCTCTCCACTAGAACAGCCTCAGACCTCAAGTCGCCCTGAAGAAGCCGCTGCTGGACATTGGTCCCTTTGCCTCTCTCAATGACCTCCTCTGAGTAGCAGACCTTCTAGGCAAAATGTACACATACCAGCTCACTACCCTGATGTGGAAAGAGCCCCCCTTAGAGTTATGGAAAAGGCCGCGACCGGACGGACATGGCCGTCCATATAGACTCCACCCCTTCCGCTCTACTGGAAATCCTGTCACTGCCATCTTGCTGAAGTAACCTTTTCTTTCACAATAATACACATCAAACATCCATCCCTATGATCATGGCAACAGCTCCAGAAGACTCCAGCAGCCCTGAACATCGTCATTCATAGACAGAGCCCTTGGATGGACCAAGGACACTGCCCCTTATGGACATCAGACTAATTATTGACTAGAGCACCCTTCCTCCCACAGAGTCTTGACCAGAGGAGTCTGTGAGAAGAGGGGGTGCCACTTATATCTCCTTTCTACCTCTCTCCCTTCCTCAAAGTGAGAGAGCAGATTGGCCCAAGATCAAAGCTGGTGTTGACACCCTTCCCACTTTGCTTACCCCTCAGTCCCCAAGTGTTGCACACCTATCGGCTCTCGCTCCCCCTACCCTGGAAACACAAAATTCCCATGCTTCTGGGGTTGGCAACCCCCACCTCCTCATTTCCCTACCCTTCATCCAAAGAGTAGGATGTATTAAGTTAGAACCGTACCACAAGGCCTGATACTGATTTTGTTATCCCATGTACTAGGAGGTCCCATAGTTACCACCCTCAAAGTGAGCACTCATCCACTAGGATGCAACTTATGTTGGCTTCCATTGAAGCCGAGAAAGAAGGCCCTCAGTCATGCCGGGAGATACTTTATACATTATTTTGTGAGTGCTCCCACTAATCCCTCTCCAGAGATCAAGTTGAAGCTCACCAGGCCACCGGTAAGTGCGGGTCCGCAAGGCCGGCCGCTTAGTATTCCAAGTGGATGATGAGTAATGCCCTCACTTCATTTCAACAATGAACTGACCAGCCTCACCCCCTTCTTACCAGGTGAATCAAGAAGCTCTGAATCAAACAGGCCTCTTTTTATCCCCCGAGAGGGCTGTGTACATAGGACCGACCCCAACCCCTTCAGCCCTACTCTAAGATAGTGCCCTGCCATGGACATAACCCTGTACCCCTCATGTCCATTCCCACTCCCCTGGCTATGGCAGAACCCAGTCCTAGAGCTGACCCCATCCCCCTCCTCTCACTCCTCAGCAACTCTCCACTTCTTCCCCTACTAAGCCGCCTTTAGTCTCCCCTTACTCCTCCCAGGCTAGAGGCCTAAAAACCAGCCCCCATGATAATCACTGGATAATTGCCACGTCCACCTCCCCCTCCTCTCAATCCCTTCTCATTGCCACCCAGCAATAACAGATTGCCTCTCTCAGGCAAGCTGTGCAGCAGATGGTATGGGAAGCAGACCGTCTGGCAGAAAAAGGCTTGCCCAAGCCCAGACTCGCTAATACTTGTCAGAAACAGGCCTCCCAGTTCTTTGTCATGGCCGACCAAATCAACATTACGGTCATTAGTGACCTCCAACTCCAATCAAAGTGTGTAGGGACTCTAAGCAAATGTAAATAATGAAATATACTTTGCTCTATCTGTTAGGAGCGGATGCAAGGAACATTTACTTCTTTCACTGCTTGTAGTAACTTGTAGCATTAGTGGCCTACTAAAGCAATAATGGCAATGTAAGTAATAAACAAAACCTCTGTGGTGGTGCCTCCAATACTTTGGTAAGAAGTTTATCAAGCTCCAACCATTGTTGTACCCTTGGAGATGTACAGCAATGGTTGAAGACGGTGAGTAGATAGATAATACTGAGTATCAATTGAAGCATGTATCTACTCTGGCAGGAACACAAGGACTGAAGCATACTGAGATGTGACAACATTACTATGTAAGGTAGCTGACCCATTAAGGGCTTAACTGTCATTAATGCATAGTGCTCATATACATTCACA
>JAOQGN010179026.1:0-11054 GCA_027564295.1 Himantozoum antarcticum | reverse complement strand
GTTAGCCGTCTGCAAGTGAGAATTAGTAGGCAAATAATGACATAAACCCCAAGGTGTTAGCCGTCTGCAAGTGAGAACTAGTAGGCAAATAATGACATAAACCCCAAGGTGTTAGCCGTCTGCAAGTGAGAACTAGTAGTCTAATAATGACATAAACCCCAAGGTGTT
Source organism: Himantozoum antarcticum (assembly GCA_027564295.1). NCBI lineage: Eukaryota > Metazoa > Bryozoa > Gymnolaemata > Cheilostomatida > Bugulidae > Himantozoum > Himantozoum antarcticum. Next base: position 10,886 of record JAOQGN010179026.1, on the reverse strand, counting down.
AGCCGTCTGCAAGTGAGAATTAGTAGCCAAATAATGACATAAACCCCAAGATGTTAGCCGTCTGCAAGTGAGAATTAGTAGTCTAATAATGACATAAACCCAAAGATGTTAGCCGTCTGCAAGTGAGAATTAGTAGGCAAATAATGACAGAATCAATAAGCACATTTTTCCTTAGAGTATCGTCTCATAAAACATACTCTGTTTCAACCTATAAGAAGTACTCAGTATCATTAGTATCAACTGATGGAGCATACTCTGCATAAAATATTACTTTGACGCTCTGCTAATAAGATTGTCAAAATCCACATAGAATGATTTCATCAATGCGATGTTAAGATAGCTTTAGCTTATCACCAATTCCACATTTGATAGTCGTGTTCCAGCAATGACATTCCCATAATAAATGTTGGCCAGTCAGTTGTCTAAGGCGTAAATAATAGTTGAAATGTTTCAGTACAAGCATTCATTATATGGATTTAATCGTATACATTAAAATGGCAAATTGGAAATGTTAAAGGCAGCATTTATGATTCTGATTTCGCATCTGCATTGGAACCTCTCTGACATGGAATGTTCAGTGACTGCTGATGTGGGAGATGGTATGGGTAATGCCAAATACCCCAGGTGTGGGAGACAGACTGGGTCATGCTAAATACTTCACAAAAAAGTATATCTTCTACTTTTCAGCATAGAATCAGTATAACATGATTAGATTAGAGAAGTTCCTGCCTTCCCTTGAGTGCAAGCTTGGTGCCTCCTGTTGTATTATAGGCTTTGCACTTGGACAGCAAAATGGATTTCAATGTATTAGCTGTAATAGACTGCTTTAACTTGCCAACCAATGTCTTAGTCGCAAAGGAACTTTCCTCTACCTGCTAGTCTGTTTTTTGATACAAAACTATGAAATGAGCCACTTGTCAATCCAGAAAATATTTACCACTTGTGTTATTGATTTCAATATTTCCATCATCCAGTGCAAATAGAAGAAGGTTTCTGTCGTGATTAAAACTAACTGCATGCTGAACTTAGTGGACCAACACCATAAACTGGCTGAGATATAGAGTACAGATTTTCATTTGCCTTTGACCGATGATTATCATTTAATGATGATCATTTGATGATGATTATTTGCTTGGAAAAGGAACTTTAAAATCCTAATTAACGTGTTGTGCCATGTCTATTCTAGTCACTTCATACGTTTGTTATATATTTTAGATGTACATTTAAAATGTATTCAGTCTTGAAGGTATGCTCAACTTATCCTGCTCTATAGCGATATGATGATGCGTGATGCTGTCTCAAACGATATTTAGAAATCAGTTCGCAACAAGTTATATAGTGATATAAAGGAGCGATCTATAAATTTCTTGTATTTACCTATTCATACTGTGAATTTTTCAAAACAATCTTATACATATATAATGTAACATTGAAGAACCATAATTGGATGTCTATTTTGCCAGACTTTGATATAATATTTTCAAATTTGTAGGAAATTTCAACCTTTAGCAAAATATTATACAAACACTGACAACTCTGCATTGCTCTTTATCAATGTAGATTATGCCATTTCATAGAGCCTGTAGTTATAGCGTTAGCGATGATGAGGGCGACATGAGGGCGACATGAGGGCGACATGAGGGCGACATGATTACTTCCCATGATCTACATGTAAGTACTTAGTGGCGGTTTATGAATCCGTTTTTCGTTCGGAAAGAGTTATGAAAATCTAACTCGCCTTGTTGGACAATATTTGTGAATGCAGATTTTATCATACAGCAATGTTTTTTTATTTTGTGATTCAACCAAGCATAAATATGATGATCATTTATCGACAGTAAGTACGATATTTTGTTCGTGAAATATTAACCTAGAACAGGCATACAAGTGAGTATATTGACTTGTACAATTATTTACAAAATATTACAATTCAGATTTATTGAAAATAAATGAAATACAAATATGCAATAACTTCATTATTATGTTATTTATACGTTAAAATGTATTTAATTTGATGTAGATACTTTTTGGTTTGTTATTTCCTAATGTGAAATGAAATATGCAAACCAATTTAGTGGTTTTTGGAGTTGTGACCCATGGACATAATGAGACAACTCCAAAGAGTCATACGGATTTTGTTTGACAGGACAACACTTGGGAAAACGTTTGAACGTGACCAATTATACTTACCGTATCTACACCTCCAAATAAGAATTCAAGTAGCATGTACTCTATATCGCCATTGCTCAGCTTTGCATTGGTTAGCATAGAGAGAGCAATGGGTGTGCCTTTTGTTCTATCAGATGCTGCAATCATTTGTTCTGTGAATTGTTTCGCTGAAATATAAAACATGATTATAGAAATTTAATAGAAAATAGTAAATCTCGTAACTGGGACCCAGGCCCTTTGCTCCACAGCACCTAGTGCAGTGGTAGGCGAATGCATCCACTACACCAGCTCGGCAACCTTAAAAAGGAAGCTTTGCCAGTGGAGTTCAACACCAACCATACCACTGTACGCAAAGGAACTGGAAATCAATCCCACATAGAGTCATCCAACTCCGATAGTCGTGAAAGTGCAGAGTAATCAATCTGCTATGACTTACACATAATTACTTAAGTAGAATACGAGCAATATATTGTAGAGATTCTTCCTTTGCCCCCTCACTTACTCTTACTCAGTGACTTACATGTAGGCCTATAGCTACTTACTCAGTGACTTACATGTATAGCTACTTACTCAGTAACTTACATGCATAGCTACTTACTCAGTGACTTACATGTATAGCTACTTACTCAGTGACTTACATGTGTAGCTACTTACTCAGTGACTTACATGTATAGCTACTTACTCAGTGACTTACATGTATAGCTACTTACTCAATGACGTACATGTATAGCTACTTACTCAGTGACTTACATATACAGTTACTTACTCAGTGACTTACATGTAGGCCTATAGCTACTTCCTCAGTATTATTCTCTGTACATCCATTCACTTACTTCTGTAACTAAATAAATTGTTACTTGTGTGATCTTGACTAGTCAGGCTAGTAGTAACTACCAGCAAGCTAGTAGTACTTACCTTTGTTTTTATACTTACCTCTTTTAGTCAACTCAATGGTACTTACCTTTTTCACATATTGCAATGAGTTGGTTGTACTTTCCAGTCTTTTTCTATTTACTACTTGCTTAGTAAGGCCTTAAAGTCACTCAAAGTAGTTTCCCGCTATTGTCTTATTATTACTTAGTTGAGCGTTTGCTACCCCTCGGCTATTTGAGTTTGTATTCAGCCAATTAGCATCTTTTATGCAAAATTGAGAGGTTAACCATGATTCGGCACTTTTAGCCAATAATAACAGCTTTGCAAATCGGAGAATACTAAATGTACGCTCTCTTTTTATGTATTCTATATAAGCTTTTGCTTGCAGCCATCTCTAGTCAGTTGACAGCTAGTCTCAACTGGTACTCTCTTGGTACAGTGCAGCAAACATGTAGTTTTTGTTCCAACTTTTTGTACTAAACAACTAATTAAATATAATAAAGAGTAACATGGAGTTATCTGACCAAGTTCTTGCATAGTTCGGTATCTGGATACCCTCTGGTTAGCTTGCACTGCAAGCTAGACCCTATTGGCGGTCTTTGAACAGAGTGTGGGAATTGGTACAACACCTTCAATAATCATAACAACTCAATGCAGACAAGATGCCATCTCTCTGGTAGACTGATGATCTAAATCCAACAGCGTTTCCGCTCTACGGAGCTGGGCAATCCTCTTACAATATTATAGTGAATTTTGCAATTTGCTATTTAGTAACTTAATCGAAAGTAGTAACACTCGTAACTGGGACTCAACCCGGGCACTTTGTGGCCCAACGCCTATACTAGGTAGTTTAACACTGGATTACCAGCAACTTACCAGACTTAACTGCTGTGTCCCATGCTTTCTCGTGAGTTTTCCATTTTGGTGTGCCAAATTTCATTTGAAATTTAGCGAATACCATGAGTGTGCTGTAGCAGCCAGATAGTATGTCATTGACAGCATTTAAGAATGCATCACCATGTTGATTGAGCTCAGTACCAAGACAGCCAGCTCTTACTCCAAACAACACTGAAACATTAGCTGCAAAAACAATTGCAAGAATGCATTATCAAAATGTGACCCAGTATTCACCAATCAACCATTAATCTAAAGAACTTTTCCTTGCCTATATTAACTTTCTTTAAAGAGAAAACCTGCAGATTTATAAGGATGTTCCACCAGCAAGGGTCATTTAGTACAGACACTTTGGTAGAAACTTCCAGTTCCAAACCTCCGGTTACAAACTGCCTGATTTGAATGCTGCTCAAATATTGACCATCTTCAGATGATAAAAAATGTTTTGTAGAGTTCTTATCAGTTACACAGGATATACACCTCTTCTTTTTGGCTAAGTGGCAATTAATTATAATTAATTTTTAAATCCATAGTCTTGGCAACTCTCAAAATGGTTGATTCGGAGAAATCTTTTATAAAGGTTGGGGTTGACTGATCATATCATTATTACATACCAGTATATAAGCTAGAGTTATTGCTGCCTACCATATCCCTCCTCACTCAGACTAATGGCAAAAGGCAAGGCAAATCTTTGAACTCTTAACGCGCTATAGTCTGTCCCACACCTTTTGTAACACTTTGCTTGTTGTGGGCAAAATACACAGTAAAATTGTCTTCGAGTGGTTCGATGGCGTTCCGGGATGCCAAAACCCTAACCCCAAACTCCAAATCTCAGAAATAAGCTTATGTCAATGTAACCAAATTAAACAGAACCTATGCAGGATATGCACAATGTTGCATTGTACATATTGGTATCAAAAAATAGTACATTTTGTTTTGTGTCAATGATTGTCCACAGCGCCACAACATTTGCTTTACTTCCTGTGGGCAGAATATTTTGCTAATTACCAAAGTTCTAGCACGCTATAAACTGTTTTGACATGCCAGGGTTACTCACTTTTAGATTGACTGTCATTCTATTATTGAACCTGACCCTAACGTCCAACTTCACACACCAGGTTCTTGCCACATCTTTGACTGTTGTTCCCAATCGTTCATACTTTCATGCATATGAGTTTTCATTTGCGCTAATATTATGATGGTGTAGCAATTTTTCTGCGTTGATAAGATTTCTAATTGAACAGAAACCACAGTACTTCAGAACTGACGATTATGCAGAATGCTTTGGTGCAGATGCACCAATAGTTTAAGAGAAAGTTTAAGCTAATTTAAGAGAAGGCTTGACATTATCATTAATCATTATCACTGGGTGGAAACCTTGTAGATGATTTACTACCAGCACCAACAACATCACCACCCCTCAATGCTGGTCATGCTTGCAAGTACTTACCTTCAAAAGTAAATCTATTTATATGTAGCGGCAGATTATCCACATAATTGTTTGCGTCCCTTCTGGATGCCAAATACGTAACAAATTCATCTGTGACATCATTAACAGTCGGTATCATGTGCTCCATGGAGAATGGCTTGAGCATTAGGGGTCTAACAGCCGGTCTTTTCCTCGCCCATTCTTCTCCTTGTCTGTAAAATAGTGCATCACTTCTACTGTTGTAGTCAAGGTTAATATTGGCCAGAGAAGTTGCTTAGTGTGTAAGTAGTAATTACACCACTGGTCAACTCCCAAATAAAAGCATACACAAACACTATGGACATAAAATAATTATGTTAGACATGATTTACTAAGCAAATCACGCATATATATTTTACATTTCATGTGTTTTACAATATTTTACCTCCTTTCTGGGGTCCTGGACTATATTTATTGCATTTAACTTCTTTTGTATTTTTATTTATATTTCTGTCCAGAGCGGTGCAGGGGTCCATCATTGGCCTCTTTTTCAATACAAATTAGCCGATGGCCATCGGCTATTTTGTATTAAATTATTATTCTGACTTTGCCTGCTTTTGTGTTGCAGGGCTTGCCGGATGTAAATACTGTTTATGCTAAATAGTGCCGACTCTGCGTCCGAACTAGCCAGCACTATTTTAATATATAAGGCTGGGCAGCCACTTGCCCAGCCACTCTTCTGTTATGTATAGTTTATACGTACCGTAACAATGGAGGAAGCCTGCCATATAAAACGATGGTGAAATAATGTCTATGCTGGCACCAGTAATGTGGACAATCGCCTATCGTGAAATATTTTAGATGGTTGCCCGCAACATATGTATTTCAAGTAATTGCAATGCAGCAAAATGCCTGAACAGAGGCGAAGAAACGTAAAGTAACCGCTCAAGTTAGCCATCTGTCAGAAGAAAACGCCTTTGACACTAATGTTGTCCACCAAGCACAACGTGGAGGTTTGAGTAGGATTTTGCTCGGCAAAATTTACATTACATTGGATTACATTACATTGCTGATTACATTTTTGGCATGTGACGAAATGGATTTTCTCCATTTCTTTTATGACATTGGTATAAAAAAGCCTAAGTGGTTCAGGTTGTAGTTGTTCTTGATGTTGTTAATCAATTGCGCCTTCTTGGTGATCAATTACAAACTGTTCCTGATCCACGACAGGTTGTTCTTGATCACCATAGTTGTGAAATTTTGACAGGACGTTAAAATTATTGACTATTGATTATAATGATATTATTGTTATTATTAAAATTATTATTAACTAAAATTATAGTTGTTGTAATAATAGTAATAATTATTGTTGTTAATTATAATTTTTGTTACAATTAATTATTAATTATTATTATTATTAGGTTATTATCAGGTTGTCAAAATTTGCATTACAATTTGACATTATACATTGCTGATTACATTTTTGGCATGTGAAGAAATGAATCCAGGTGGGAGATAATATTTCGTTAATTTACAAACTAAAATATGAATTAAGTGAATGTTTGAATTAAATGATTGTAATTGAAAGGTGTAAAAGTAAATTAAAGTTGGGGAAACAGGAAAACGCAAAGTGAACAATGCAAAGTGAACAATGCAAAGTGAAGTGAAACTTTAATGGAACAGTAAGTAATCGTTGTCCATTAACACCAAACTATGAATAGGGGACGAAAAGCGCATTGGCGCACAGGCACGAAATGTTGAGTAGGGACGAAACGCTGAGTGGGCAATGGGTACAAAAGCCATGTAGTTGTCATATGTCATGTGTGGAATGTCATATATGTGTGTAATCAGGTAGGTGTTTTAAAGCATCTTCCGGCATTCTCAATTAAATATCAAAATGGTTAAAATTATTTCGAAACATTAAGACTGACAGTCTTTTGAGAAAAAGGGAGGAAATTAGTGCTTTTGGACCTGCTATAGGCCTACATGAAAGGAACTGTACTCACCTTCGGCTCGCTACTCCCGCCTTCCATTAGGGCAATAACATCCATGTTGCATGTGTGTCAAATTGATTCTGATTTGCATTATTCCACGACCATGAAATACAGAGACCAAAAATATGAAGTGCACATTCACTATTGGGATACTTTTAGTTTAAAGTTGCAGTAAGTACATTTTTCATTTAATACATTTTTTATTAGTATAAATTATAAATTAAATTAAAATAAATTAATGTCATTGTAATAGAGCGAACTAATTGTATTTTACATGAAATAAACTTCCCTGTACCATGTTGTTTAAATCCCCTAGCTTTCTAAGTATGTGGAAGTTCTCACAATTTTACAGTGCATGACAAGTGGATGCTGGACTGACGACCGCTACCACGGCAAATGCATCACAACTGCCACAATCTGATTATCCATTTGTTATATTTTTGTCATCCCATTACCACATTTTTATTTATCTGATTATTCTACAAATGCAAGGCAATTAAATGGAGACGGCATGAATGTAATCGTAGATATCGATAATAACTAGTCCCACAGTAGGGAAACGTATGAAGTGCAGCCTGCAGCCATTTGGCCTGGATATCTTTTGCAGGGGGAAACATTGGTGACTCATCTAGTCTGAAATCTTTCTGACCACTGTTAAAGCGGTGGGGTCAGGGAGTCAGCCCACGGGCTGTTCAATAATCACATATCAGTGCGGCTAGGCAATAGTGTGGCCGGACCCACTTATCGCATTTTATAAAGAGAGTTCTCTTAGCTGTCTCCTCTCACACAAGTTGCCTGGAATTCAGTAACTTTGTTCCTGGGGTAGGGGCCAACAGTTACAATATTTGACAAATTATGTAAACAATGTGCTGTACTACCAATGCATGCTGATTGCCAAAACCCACCTCTTTTTCATTTATATGCTACAAAAGTCCCTTAGCATGGTTATCTGCGTGGTGTGTGTTATTCACCTTAGCATGATTATCTGTGTGGTGTGTGTTGTTCACAGAAGGGTGGTGTTAGTGATGACAGCACAGCACTACTCTCTGAATAGTAGGACCTAGAGGCAGGCTGAACCCGGACTCGCTTCTTTCCACTTTGCAAAGACAGACAAGATTTTGCCTCTTCTTAACTTATTCACCTACCTCCTTGACCCTTGAGTCTTATATATATTACATTTTTATTCTGGTGATAAATAAGTGCAAGCCACTTTCCAGAAAAAAATACAAAAAAAACAAAATGTGTAAAAATTGTTATCTAAAAATTGTATAGAATTACATACATGTACATAAAAGTAACAACACAATATTGTGTTGTATTATTATAAATAATGATTATTTTATTGTTGGATACTAATAATGTGATTGTAAGAAAAGGTTTCATTACATAGGATTTAAATATTCGCTGAAAATGGAAACACTGCAATGTGTTCTCATAGTTGTCATACCGTTTTCTGTGTTAGGGACTGTGTTCCTTGTCATGGGACATTGTCTATGATGCGTTCTACATGTAGTTTCAAAATAGTTGTGTGAAGCGACAATAATGAAAAAATGAAATGAAGTTGAGTATAGAAGTATACAGAGTCTCACCTCCTAGTGACTGTCGACCTATCCACGCCAAAAGACAACTCCTGCACTGCAAAAATATAATAAGCTCATGACACTATACCTTGACAATAACTGTTAAATTGGTGTTTGAAGGTGCTATTCTCGCTCTGAAACGAGTATTAAATATACATACAATGTATGCAACAAAAAGTACAAAGCAGCTATTAAAAAATATAAATATGGGTCTCCTCTAGCAGTAGGTGTGTCTCAAACAGCACATAGCATGCGCTTTCCATATTGCTCTTGCTCTATTATAGTGTTATGTACAGAGATCAGTTAGTGCAGGTAGCGAAGCTAGTGCAGGTAGTGAGGCTCATGCAGGCAGTGAAGCTAGTGCAGGTAGTGAGGCTAGTGCAAGTAGTGAGGCTAATGCAGGTAGTGAGGCTAGTGCAGGTAGTGAGGCTAATGCAGGTAGTGAGGCTAATGCAGGTAGTGAGGCTAATACAGGTAGCGAGGCTAATGCAGGTAGTGAGGCTAATGCAGGTAGCGAAGCTAATGCAGGTAGTGAGGCTAGCACAGGTAGCGAGGCTAATGCAGGCAGTGAGACTAATGCAGGTAGTGAGGCTAATGCAGGTAGTGAGGCTAGTACAGGTAGTGAGGCTAGTGCAGGTAGTGAGGCTAATACAGGTAGCAAGGCTAGTGCAGGTAGCGAGGCTAATGCAGGTAGTGAGGCTAATGCAGGTAGTGAGGCTAATACAGGTAGTGAGGCTAATGCAGGTAGTGAGGCTGGTGCAGGTAGTGAGGCTAATACAGGTAGCGAGGCTAATACAGGTAGTGAGGCTAATGCCGGTAGTGAGGCTAGTGCAGGTAGTGAGGCTAATGCAGGTAGTGAGGCTAGCCGGCAGCAGCCGAGCCATGAATTTATCCTGAGACACCAGAAATTTAGCAAAAAGATCTGGGATGAGGTTAGGCATGGTGGAGTAACAAGCACCCCACCATAGTTCTCCATTATAAGTCTATCATACTGTAACATTTGTCCTCTACTCTCTTAGAGTAGGGGACAGCAGTCACTGAACCGAGGCAAGCAACTGAGTAGAGCGACAGCAGTCACTGAACCGAGGCAAGCAACTGATGAGAGGAGACCACAAGAGAACTCTTTATACGCTGCCGGCTACCCCAGCTCGGATCCTGGATATTGTGGCGGAAAATGTCTTTTCAATGGCCCTCGACCGGAGACTACTCCTCTGTCAAGATCAACGACTTTGTGTAACAGAGATATATAGTGTAAGTACTAAAATAGACAGCTGTAAGTCCGAGTACGCCGGATGATTGCCACAGGACAAGCAGAGCACTGAGATACAACCGGGTAAGGACAACATATCCAGGCTAGTTAAGCTGGCATAACAAGAGAGTACAAGATAACAAGGGCCAGCTAAGCTGGCCCCACCGGTAGGATAAAAGCATGTATAAAACAACTGTGAGTTGGTACAAGAGTAGATTAAACAGATGCACATGAATACATGTCAACCCGGCTAATCCGGGTTGCCCCTATAATAATAAGTCCTAATAATAAGATACCATCCCACAACAATATTGTGAGGGACTCGTTAGCAGCTCTCATGTCAGTCCTTGGTCAGATGGCTAGACTCTGAAAGGTTTGCATCAGTATAGAAGCCTCATCACATTCTAGAAATGACAGATAACTCTCCTGCTATTCTGAGAATCCTCGACCTATCCTCTTGGCAATACTGGTGTGGACAGATAACTTATATTTATACGGACTCAGCCTCTCCGCAAGCCACTCCTGTATCTAAAACCTATGCTATGAACATAATTGCACCGGAAATGCAACGCATGCGCATAACCTACCTAAATTACCTAGTGGGTGTGGATCAGAGGCGTAATATGCTATCTCGCAGCCTCACATTGCGAGAGTCAAATCAGGCGAGAGTTGGCTGGGAAAGTGTAAAATGCGAGAGTTGTGCCCAAGTTGAAATTAAT
>JAOQGN010178805.1:0-11055 GCA_027564295.1 Himantozoum antarcticum | reverse complement strand
CACTCTGGCAGAACATGCACCATCCTACATAGTATATTGCCAGTACTGCTGCTAATATCAAAAAGCCTCAATTTGCATCATAGCTTATAAAGCGGGTGGGAGGTGGCAGAGGTTTTATTATGTCAAACATGGTATGCAAATGCTTGGAAAATTGTGTCTACATACATATTCTACTAACATACACTATGGTAACACATCGCGTAGAAGTTTTCCTAAATCAAAAAAGCAACATTCACAGAGCAACCTAATACGTGGGGTGGGGGAAGAAAGAGTACCCACGACACACATCTACATGTGACCACAGTCTATGGGAAGGGGGAAGAGGGGTGGAGGAGGCCAGGCACTCTGGCAGAACATGCACCATCCTACATAGTATATTGCCAGTACTGCTGCTAATATCAAAAAGCCTCAATTTGCACGATGGCTTATAAAGCGGGTGGGAGGTGGCGGAGGGTTTATTATGTCAAACATGGCATGTAAATGCTTGGAAAATTGTGTGTCTACATACATCTACTAACATACACTGTGGTAACACATCGCGTACAAGTTTTCCTAAATAAAAAAGCCACATTCACAGAGCAACCTAATACGAGCGGGGGGGGGGAAGAGTACCCACTACACACATCTACATGTGACCACAGTCTACATGTAGCCTACAACCAGTAAATAAATAAACGAGGCCAGGTCACATAAACTCTACAGCTGGTACTTCCTAGACAGAGTGATCAACTGATGCCACTTATTGTCATGATATTGACGTAATACGATAATTTTATATTACAATTCTCATTATTTATATTATTTATATGAGTAAATAATATAATATAATTTCCATAATAATTAGAACGTTTTGCCAATAACATGACAACAAGTGGTATAATTCATCTACACAATTATGACATATTTATAAAATAATTGGCTGGGAACTCTCATAGCGTTCAGTAAGCTTGGATTAGTGATTGGAGTTGAAATTTAGATCACAGGCTACTGGATGCAAGTGAAATGTCCACCAAATAATTAGGTAGACATTTACATACTATCCCGACCTGCGATCCAAACCCTCAACCACAAACACCCAACCCCAAATACTAATCACTGGCTACTGGCTGCAGGGAGGCGGGAGGGGATACCAGGGAGGCGCCACCACACCTCCCACCTCGCTGCGATAAAACTTCCCAGCCAATAATTATAACAATGAGAAGTGTCCCACTATAATAATTACAATTTGCCTACTATTATATATTTATAACGCTTTCAAAATTACAATATAATAAATATTATTATAATTTATATAAATTATTACAAATATTGTAATGCCAATAACATGCTGTGGGAATAAGAGGAAAATAAGTGTTCTGAATGTTATATGGCGTTCAGTAGCCTGAGATTCTGGGATTGGTGGGTTGTGGTTGGGAATCTCAGGATACTGCAGGCCATTCTACATGTCTACCAAATACCAAATAAGTGGTGTTCAAATATAATCATAATTATGAATCAATTTTGTAACCTGAAAGTAGAACTATAATTAGTCTGTATCTATAAATAAATGAGCTAATAATAATACAAATTTGCAAATATATTATTACTTTTATAATAATTATAATAACATATATAATTATAATATAATTGTGTGCGACTGTGAGGACTTCGTAAAAGGAAAGATACCACTTTATCTCATCTTGGATTGAACTTGAAGTTGAACCACTCAACGGACTGATATTTGCCTTCAACACGCAAATCAGCTGTATCAGCAAACTGATATCAGCCGTAGTAATACTACTCCTAGTACTAGGCAATCTAACTACTAGTATTGCTTTGGACCAAATTGAAATTTTTGGAAACTGCAAAAAAATTATAATTATTATATTGTAATGTCAACAACATACATGTACCAACAATTAGTTTCTAATTGTAATTTACGAGTCTAAAACGAATATCTAACAATAATTTTGCTACAAATATAATAATATGCTACAAATATTCAAACAAATTGAATATTTGTAATTGTAAATATATAATTGTAAATGAAATTTTTTTTATTTGTAATTGCAACTTTCATATTCATTTATTATAAACAGAAAACTGGGATTACCTTCCTGTTGAGCAGCATCAGTAGCTCTGAAAACCTCTGCATCTGACGAGTATTCAAAATCACTGACTGGGATGTCAGAATCATCCTCTGACTGAATCAAATCTGTCAAAACAGCATTTGCGTCCTTCCTCCTAGGCATTTTCATTGCAAATGGCGCTATCGCGGGAAAATCTCGACGTCTCATTTTATTTCATGATTTACTCAAGATTCTTTCATCTTACTCATATATTTTTTAGATATCAAATAAAAGCCTGGTTTCTCAGCTTTCAAACCATATTTATTTTCGGAGGCAGTCAAGTTGACAACCTTCCTGAAAACACCTAAATATAAAGGAGTATCTTGCGGGCGGTTTAGGGAACTAGTGTCCGGGCGGCTACGGGCGGCCTAGGAGCTAAAGGGTTAATTTTGTAAAAATGTGCAACTTGATAAATAGTGTTTGGTGCCTAGAGTTCTGCAGCCTATCGGTGCATGAGCTCAGGTAAATTATACTGCATGCGCAGCAGTAGACAGTCCATGCTAATGGCATGGGTTTTGTTTAGTTGATAATTGTAAGGATATACGACAGACTGCAAGACATGAACATGAAATACCACTGCAAGACATGCCCCAAGCCCAGAGTAGGATTTTGGCAGTGCGATTTTGTCCGACCCAGCAGCAGTTCACAGTCTGACACTTGGTCATTTACCTTGTTTTTCACCATATACTCTTTGGTGAGCACTGTTCTGGAAATCTTGCTCAAGTCTGCACTGCCCAGTGCCACAGCAGATTTATCCAAGTAGGTCTGCGCTTTGAGGAATGCTGCTGACGCATTGTTTTGCTCCATCTTGTTGGAAAAGTGGAGCCTTGTTATTATATTCGTTAGCATGTCATCAGGTTTGTTATTGGAGCATAAGTTCATGGTTCTGCAAATATACTGACTAGTATTTTATTGCGGAATACGGATGTTTTGTAACTGCCGTTTCACAACCCAGTGATTCGAAAGTAAGGCTTGATGTTGGGGCATATAGTTGGCCTCCTGTCCAATGCCAAAGTAGTCTCACTCATGGACACACAGTTTCGAAATGGCAGTTGCGAACAGACAATGTGAAGGGTTTTATGTGCAATGCACTGTAATTGCAGGAAACATTTTAGTAGGCCAGTTGTGTTTAGATGCCAGTGGTGTGTGTTAATGGGTCCAGTACCTTCATCACGTTAGTGTAAAATGCTGGGTTGGAATGAATGGAAATTCATTATTGCAGACGAACCTGCCTCCTTGAACTGGAAATTTCTCGAATGTGTTTCTTACAACCTTTAAATATTGTCTTCCAACTCAACCTGCCAGTGAACTCAGTTCAACTTGTAGCAGCTACTCAAATTGAACTACTACTAACACTACATTGTGATTGTATAGTGCTATTCTGAAATACTTTGTTCCAGGTCATGAATGTCATGTCCAGTCATGTTCGAGTGTCAGGGTGGCGCAGTTGGGAGCTGTTGCTTGAACTTGTAAACCAAGGGGATGAGGTTCGAATCCCAGTCCCAGCACTGGAATTTTCTGGCAAAATCCCTCGGCAAGCATGTTTCTTACCCTAAGTTTGCTCCGGTGATACCAACCCTATATGAATGCTCCCATTGAGTGACCTAAGTGATTTAAAAATATTTTATTGACAACCAAAATCATAAACTTTCTTTGTTATTGATTAAATGATTCTGCACAGGTCTACACTCTATGTCATTGTTTTCTTGGTTTCTCTGTGAATAGTGTCAGATCTGTCAGTTGACAATTGAATTGTGCATTTACCTTAACTCATGGAACATCCTCTCAGCTGCCTCCGTGACTACAGATCTTGTCGATATCATTCGATAAGTCTCCGGTAGATGTGACACAATGCAGTGGTATTGTGCCCCGAATATCAGACGATGCTTGCTAGTGTTAATTGTTGTAAAGATCTCTGTATAGTCAACACTAAATTTTCTAGGCGCGTGTGTTTGGGCGACAAAAGTCTCCTACGGCAAGTTAGTGTTACTAATACGCGGGCAACAAAAGTCTCCCGCGGCAGGTAAAGGGTTAAAAGCATATGCTAATTATATCTTGTAATGGAAAATAGTAATACTATGTAAGAACCTTTATTTAGTTCTCTCCATCTCAAATTGACACTTGGTCATCAGGCTGCGAAAGGTACTTTTTCTAATGGGTGCTGCCATTTCTCACTCAGATCACTTTGATGCTCGCTGCCACTCGCAGCAGGTTTAGAGGATGTAGAATGCAGAATCATTATACTGCATTGTTGTTTTACCAATGCGCATAAGGGCTTTTATTATTCTCCGCATTATATCTTAATCCCCTGAGGTGTCACCTTTCTGTATACAACTTGTGTAAACACACCTTTCCATCTATTGTTATTTTGTGACACCTCTTATATAATCCTTTAATCAGTGGGTACCTAGCCCTATATAAAGCCGGCTAGGTACAATACTGTTAGTTACATTTTATAATTAATACAAAAAAGACGGTGAGACTCTGTTGAGTTTATTGAGTGAATTACTACACTTGCAGGAACCTTTATGGCATAGTGCCTAGCACAGTGGCAGGTGAATGCATCGACCCATTGTAGGAAAAGCATGAGTTTGTTGCAGCGCAATCCGAATGCACCCATAATTATAATATAGGCATATAATAATTTTTTGCAGGGCCAAAGATGCAGCAGATGAAGACTAGCCCAGTTGCAGCCAGTAGACCTATCTAGTGACTTTCAGCAGCTGATGTATCTATGGAGAAATATGTCTGCATAAAACAACAAAATAACTCTCATGGAATAATACTGAAACATTCTTGAGATAACATGCTGCCTGCTGAGAATGCAGGTTATTTATTATATCCTGCTGGTCAAATGTCTGTTGCAATCAGAGACTACATATATGTAACAGTTCCTTAATAGTTTTACACTGCGATATTGTTATGTCAGTTATAGGGTGTCACGATTTCAGGTCTGTTCATAATTCTAAAATTTAGGAACTCGTCTCGACCATCTGGATTAACCTTAAGAGTTTCACATGGCAATGTAAACTTTGTGACAATACAAAAATGGTAGCAAAGGTTCATATTGACAAAATGAGACCTCACTCATGTGTATACTCATGAGTGAGTCATGAGTAGACACAAGGTATACTCATGACACATCACTTATTTAGCATTTAGGGGAGCACAACTGAATGAACGTTTGCATTTAGTCACATAAATAAAGTAGCTAAAATAGTATGGCCTACGGAATCCCTAAATTTTGACAGTCTAAAAGTTATGCGATAAGAAAATCTTAACACATCATCCAAAATAATTTGTGTCACAAAGAGAGCTAAATCAGTGTAGAAGCGTTATCATGTTGAATCTTGCTTTATCATGTAACTTTAAATCTAAGATAAATTGAAGCCAAATAAGTATCTATTATTTTATATACTTCAAATTGTATAAATAATAAAATATTTATATCGATGCTTTTCTTGTCAATCAAAGCATTTGGATACCAGCAAACAGTTGGATGGAGCGGTGACATCTCTATTCGGTTGGAATTTTGTATAGCCTCCATTAGCCTTAAATTTGTGTTTGGGATTGAGGTTTTCGGTTTCGGATTCCAAGCTACTGCCCACCGTTGCAAATGTCTAAACGGAGCAATATTAGTGTCAATCAATGAGATTGATGCAACAAAAGTTCTCAAATTGCAGAAAAATGAACCATATTATAATAATGATTTTGCGAACCCCTCACAGAGTATCTACAGAATGTTGAGACACTTACTACACTCGGCATCACGGGCTATCTCAAAAATAGTCAATCCTGCACAAATCCTGCAGCTGCAGGATTGACTATTTTTGAGATAGCGATCTAGGAAAATATTGTAGGTGGAGAAGTTGTCTTCTCTACAAAAATTGCGTTCGCACTCCAAACCACAATCTAGAACCCAATGTGAGTCATATTGGCACATTGGGCATAAATGTTCTTTGCACGCATTGATACAGCTTTTGTCAAAATAATTACATCGGCTATGCATTGCTTGGGGGACATGGCCTCCACCTATATTATTCACAATGAAAACTTTGCGAATAGCTTCAGGCCCTCCATGAACAAGTATGTTTTAGAAGGTTCAAATTAAATTTCCATGAGCTAAATAATATGCAAGAGTATGTACTCTCATATAGTTATCATAAATATTCGCAAAGTTTTCCTCGTGAATATAGGTGGAGGCCATGTCCCCCAAGCAATGGATAGCCGATGTAATTATTTTCACAAGAGCTATATCAATGCATGCAAAGAACATTTATGGTCAATGTGCCCATGTGACTCGCATTAGGTTCTAGATTGTGGATTGGGGCGCGAACGCAATTTTTGTGGAGAAGACAACTTCTCCACCTACAATATTTTCCTAGATCACTATCTCAAAAATAGTCAATCCTGCACCTGCCTGGAAGCTAACCACTGCAATCCTGGAATTTACATGAAACAAGTGTCATGAAGTAGTGTAATGTCACATGGCAAACATTTCTATTTTCGTCAACACCATCGATATAAATGCCTTTGTTCATTCTGCCACACTATTCATTCAGTCTGGTTCCCTCCTACATCTTTGACTAATTTGTCCACTTTGATATTGATCTAATAGCAATCACAATATAACTTGTCACTTATAACTATGGCTGCAACGATCCACTTTTTTTTGAACGATCTAGTCCAATACGATTTTTCCGATCCGATCGATACATATCATTGCGATTACTCAAAATTTAATAGCAAACATTCTATATTCATTCCCCTTAGTATGATCAGTTCATATTAAATTAGTGGCAGTAGGCACCAAGCAATGCTGTAGTACAGGCAATTTCACATGAGGGAATTGTCTGCTCTTATTACCACTTAGACCTGATATTATTAGGAGTTATCTAATCTCAAAACTTAACTAAGCTGCAAACTGAGCCCAAGATTTCCAGTACTATAATAAACTGAAGTTCTAATGTCAGTTTCTAATGAAGTTACTTTGTTTTTGTTACCCATAACCTGATATTATTTGGAGTTATCTAATCTCAAAACTAAACTAAGACAGCTGCAAACTGAGCCCCATATTTACTAAGATAATAAACAGGTTCTAGTGTCAGTTTCCAGTAATGTTGTTTCTTTTTATTACCCATAACACAATACACATATCACAAATGAATTCTAGCTGGCAACAAAATCTGAAATAACCAAGAGAAATGTTCAGAAATATTTCAATACTCAAAAATATTCAGAAATAATTAATATTGTTTGAGACAAATGTATCAGAAATATTTAGAAATTACAACGCTACTCAATCTAGCACAAAGTTATTCTTCAAGAATTAAGATTTTTGTTTAGAAACAACAGCATGTCCACGTTCTTAGATGACAAACATGACCTTTTGGCATTCAGTAGATTGCCAGCTGCAGAAAACAGCCGCTCACTAGGAACAGATGTTGCAGCAATACATAGGAGCTTGCATGCAACCGGAGCTATTGTAGAATAAAGTGTTTCATTACATTTCCACCAGCTGAGATGGTCCTGGTTTAAGCATACAGTATCTCGCTTATATCGCTCCATCTGATCCGTTACAAGCTCAACACTTCCAATAATCTTATTACTGGTGTTGCTGCTGCTTTCACTGCCAAACATAGTGCCAAACAATACTTCCATAGCTGTCTTCTTGGGACGACACCTTCATAAATGAAATATTGTTGTTAACAAACAAGTAGAATTAATAATAAGTAACTGCAATCATAATAAGTATTACACAGTGACAGCAGATTTTTGTTTCATTGTAACCTAACCATCAACCATATATTAATATGCATACATTTAATGTAAATTGAAATTTGTCAGTTGTCACCACTCTTCTCGAAGATATTCACAACCATAAAATAATTAGTCTTCAAATTACTATAAATGCAATCTACTTGGAATTGGAACCGGTTGAACAGGTTGAGTTGAGTCAATTGAATCCGGGTCTATTCGCAACTGCCATTTCGAAACTAGGTGTCCGGGGGTGAGGTTACTTTTACTTAGGTATTAGACGGAGAGGTGGGGGGTAACTATGTCCCCCAAACCACAACTATAAACAGTCAGTTTCGAAATGTCTATACACCGAGTAAATTATACCTCTGGGGATCAGTAGAAGATTCAGCTGTGGAGTCAACATGTTCAGCGGGATCCTCAGAAGCTTCTCCTCATGCTGCAACAGCTACAACATCAGAAACACCTTGTGATGACCAGTTGCTACAGAATCCTCTTCCGTTTGGTAAGAATCGAGGTCAGAAGTGACACGTTGCACAACTCTATTGTAGACAACTTCACATTGATCAGTAGATAGCCATGAGAGAGATTTAAATCTAGGATCCAGTCCTGAGCATTCCTCAAGCAATTGCATTGTATCGACATCCGTGTACCTAAAATTTTACATCGCTTAATTAAAAGTTCTGTGGACACTGAACTCCACAGCGGAGTTCAGTGTGCACCAGCATAATTATAGGGTGCACCAGCATAATTGAAATCGAAACTGTTACATCTAGACAATATTATTGGATATCGCAAAATTAATATGCCAGAAATTCAGAAATAGATCAGAAATTATCTGTCCATCCTGAAAATATCAATAATTCGTCATTTAACAAAGCCAAGCATGTCGTAGAAGTCATCCAGTGTCTACTGGCTAACAAAAGTTTTATATTAGGATAACACTGTTTTAATGAATATGAAAATTATTCTAATTTCTAATGTTGGCAAACATTGACAATAAACAGATTTATATTCGAATATCGCTGAGCTCTAATTAATGAAAACAAGAGTCATTGCTAGGGCGTCAATCTGGTGTAAATTATTAGAAGCCTACCTCGCCTCCAGATCATGCTTGATCGTCATTCTTACCATTTGGATTGACATCATCAGTATCAGAGCCTTCCTCATCAGTAGGAGTAGCATTATCCATCTGCCTTAACAGTGTGTATTTTAGGGGAAGAATAAGCGAAGCTGTGGGCTGCTTCCCAGATGATAAAGCATTAGTCGACGTCTTCATTACTTGGAGAATTTACAATACATACACCAAAATAATATTGCTTATTGCATAAATTAAAACTAACGCAAGCTGATGCTCAACTTCTAAAACTGTGTCAATAACATCGACGCCCTCAAATAACTAATAACTGGACTGTGTCCCATACATAAGCAACGAACAAGAAAGCTCCAAGACTATACATCCAACTTCACTATAATTCGGTCCCCGTTCAGCCAATGATGATCTGCTGCACATAACTCAACCTTTCACTCATAGTCATAACTCAACCTGTGGGCAGTAAAATTTGAGCTTTCCAGTAACTTTTCAATAACACAACTTTGCTCAAAATAAGTGCCATCAACCATCATACATAAATCGCTTATTATTTGAAAATTCACTGCCTTTGTCATTGAATTTTGAGTTATCCAATTGTAATGTGTTATATTTTACATCTACTACAAAATAAATTTAAGGAAAGAATGGAGTTATGAGAACTTTTTTGGTGGTCCCCTGAGGTTTGAGTTCGGTGAGTACCACTGTATAATAGGCCTACAGGCTACAGCCGACACATAAGTCTCGCTTCTTCGCTATTGCCATTATTAAATTTAAAAGTCACAATGAACGACTGCCCTAGTAGATGTATATTTTCAGTTTTCAATTGTGAAAGATACTAACCTTTATAAGCTGTTCAATGGTGGTAACCTCCTGGTCAGATAGAGTTGAGGATGATTGCGCTTGACCTCTAACAGTGGGGTTGGACAACACTACATTTATAGCCGCCTCAGCAGCAAATACCGCTCCATCATGTCGAGGCTCGAGTTCCATCTGGTGGAAACATCGATGCTTGGCTTGAGAGTCTCAAGTTCAAGTTGGATAGTTGCTTTTCTTAATAGATTGGCCGCTGTTGTGCTGCGCCGCAAGAATCCCACAACTCTTCGCATCTTCCCCAATATTCGAGATATATCCGAGACTTGCAGAGCTTTCTGGGTAGACAGATTAAGGGTATGTGCCATACATCTGATATTGATTATGGAGCACTTCTTCATCGCTAATGTAATATTAGCAGCGTTATCTGTAGTGACGCTGATAGACCGTTTTATTTAGGTTATAGTCCACTAAAACTCTATCAAAGTCAGCAGCCAGATTATCAGCAGTGTGGCTTTCCAAAACTTCCTTAGTCACCAACACATTGTTGATAAACTCCCAACTATCATTTATATGGTGTGCTGTAACAGTCATAAATGACTTTGTATTGCGTCCTGTCCATCCATGGGTTGTCAGACTTACAAACTTGGCTGAATTGATCTTCTCTTGAATTTGTCCTTTGAGATCCTCATACATCTTGGGATCTTGGGTCCTCATACATACATCTTATATGGTTTGTGATGAAAGTCCTGCTTTCCATGTTATAACGAGGTTCAAATGTACTTATTAATGTAGTGAATCCAGAGTCATGAACACTATTTAATGGGCGCATATCGAGAACCATATACTTGGCTATTGCTTGTGTTATTTGTTTGTGTCTTGTGCTGGTAGAAGGCACTTAGTCCATAGATGCGTCAAGGTGAGTGGACTTGAGACATCTGAGTGAGACTGAGATTGAGAAGTACTTATCTTTGCTTTCTTTGAGGCTGTTACTACTGATACTGTCTGCGTTTCTATACCATGATGTCTCTTCAGGTGTTTATGGTGATTTGTTGTACTACCATCTTTAATCTTTACTTCTATAGAGCATTTACCGCAAACCGCATTAGTGTCAATTTTTTTGAAAAATGTTGCCATACAGAAGATTTTATTCTCTCAACCATTTTCTCTTAGTGAGTGTTGATCTTAAAATTCCAAGTATTTTACGGTTCTCATAAGCGACGCTCCTAACTTTGCAAAATACTTAGAAACCCATTCTAGAGGGTATCAGAAAATTTTAACTTTTTT
>JAOQGN010178694.1:0-11056 GCA_027564295.1 Himantozoum antarcticum | reverse complement strand
ACAGTCTTGTATGAGATCGTAATGGTGCAAGGACTCGGGGGAAGTTTTTTTCGCCAGAACTCACTCTCAGACTGCTGGTCTTGTGTGGGTCGTGACAATGCAAAACTAGCTAGGATGTCCCATCATTACTGGTGGTGACATCATGACTAAAAGCTCTTACAAATGGACCAAATCCTTTTGGTGACAATCATTCCAATCAGTAACGGGAGTTTGCCACGATGTCCCATCACTACTGGCGGTGACATTGTGACTAACAGCTCTTCCAGATGGATCAAATTATTTTGATTTCAATCATTCCAATCGATAACGGTTTGTTGTTTTGTTCCAGCCAAATGGGAAAGGCTCAACTGTTGACTCTGGACAATTACAAAAAGTTGAGTGATATGGAGGCCTACACTGTCATGGAAGTGTACGGTGGTGAGGTGATAGACTCGGCCTATGGAAAGGTATCCCTATTGAATTGTGTCTCCAAAAAGAAGACAAGCGGTGGCGGTGGCAAAAGCGAGTCTTACAGATTGATTGCACCAGAACGAGTCATCCGGATGCCAGTGAAAAATATTACTTTCCTTGCGTCATGGTGTACATGGGGATGTCCATCCTACCATCTCCACCTGATGACGGCTCCTCTCACAAGTTTCATAATGTGAAACGGGTGATAACCAATACTCCGCTAAATCTCATGAGTGTGAAGCGCCTGGCTCGGGTGTATCGACAAAAGATTAAAGAAGAGCTGATGGAGTCTCTCCACATAAAAAAAACTTTCAGAGTATGAAGCGGGAACTGTTTTTTGTTTATAGCGGGGTTAGGACAATCACTTCTGGTTCCAAGGGTAAAACCACTGACAAGAGAACTGTTTCGGTCATGTCGTACGAGACAACCATAGGTGGTCGGGTTGACAGGGGTGATATCTTTATTCCAGATAGAGTTTACGCTCAGGCTAAGAAGAGAGTTCCAGCAATGATGATTTACAAAGGGGAAAAGGTTAGCAAGGGTAACAGGACCTACTATGACGTACTTGTTGTCTATGCGGTTCAAAAGGAATTGTTAGATGGGATGGGGGTGATGAGGACACCAGTGAGCCTTGAAGCCTGAGACTTTAATGGCAGCAGAGCACCCGTTCACCTCTCTTGTCGATGGGATGCTTTCACCTTGATATCGAGTGCGATATTACACTGTGACTGTGACCTAGGAAGTTTTTCTTTACAACTGTAGATTCGCACACCTAATGCTTATTTGTATGTTGTTTTCGTGACTTTCGTTGCAATCAACTGTTTTAACTCATTGAAATTATTATTTACACTCTGAATATCCTTTTGTTTCTTACACCATTTAATAATTATAATTAGTATGAGAGTTGAAGTGGTCGTAAACAAACACTCCCACCTTCACCTCATCCCTTGATGAAGCTGAGCATCCGTTGTCAAAACTAGGTGGTAGATTGCCATTACTATATTATACAAATCAACACAAAATGAAGTCTTATTAGGTTTGTGCTGCTCAAATTGACAAGATCTGTGTCTATAATAATCGCAAACTCATCATTGCCATAGCTCTATCTCTATGTTTTGATGTAACTCAAACCCATCAATGTCAATGTGCGTCTGTGTTCTTGGCAGGGCCAGAAGCTCTAGGTAAACAATATTTACATCACCCTCAAATCATGCTGTAGATGAATCAAACAGTACAGCTCCCGTTTTTTCATTAGTAAAGTCTGATATGTTATTAATTTTTCGATTTTATAGTAGCCATGTGTGATTGTAGAGAATGGTTGCTCGGAGCGCGTAACAAGTATGAGTTGAAAGATATTGGTAAGCCAAATGCTTTCTTTTTTACTAGGTAGTAATCTTTTGAATCGTTTTAAATACCATTGAAAAAAGAAAACATTCCTCGATATTGTGTCCTTTTTTTCAGGGAGGTCACAGATATATTTAAAAAAGATATCTATGTTCAATATAGAGGAAGAAGATGTATTTATTATCCTGCTAGTGGAATGATCCATTGTAAATGAAATACAAAAGGCAATGGGCTCTACATATGTCGATATATGTCTATGTCTAAATGGACACTTAAAAGCTGGTTATGAAAAAACTCGAACGATGGATACCAACAGCCATCCTTCTCTCGGAGGGTATTTTACTTGATACACAATATCTACCTTTGACACATTGATATCTACCTTCAAGACATTGTAAGTGTTGCATTATCATGAATCATGACTACAAAGAAAATGTAGGTGATGATATACATATACTCACCTGTTAATTGCATTGGGAGCAGTTAATTTTACTCTGAATTTTGTGTAGAGGCAGACGTTCTGGTATATTGGGTAGTTGGCGGGGGTATTTTCCCCGCCAGTAAGTGTGGGGATTTAAATAAGGAGGAGATTTATAAGTAACGGTAAGGTTCTATTTAGACTTCTGCATGGAAGGGGGAGTCGATTTATAGGGGATCCAAGTGGAATAGGAGGAGCAGGAGGTAAAACATGTGGGGGTGATCCATGAAGGGTAAGGATATAGTGTCCAGGAATTTATGGAAGTTTCGGGTGATATAGAGGCATGGTGGAACCAGAACGCCTGCGTCAAAATGGCGAGAATCGGAAACCACATGGTTTTGGTTTCGCTTAATCGGTATAGTCTTGTAACAAAAGCAACAACAAATGCAGCAACAACAAACAGCAGCAGCAACAACAAAAGCAGCAGCAGCAACAACAACAAAAGCAGCAACAACAAAAGCAAAAAACATACCCAAATACAAATTTCCCGTTATACGAACAAAATTTTTTTGGTTGTCACGATGTCCTACATCTTTGATGAAAAAAATACTGTTATCTTCATCTTTGCAAAAAAAAGAAAACTATCATCCTACCGCTCGGAATCGGAAATCAAGTGGTTTTGGTTTCGCTTAAGCAGTATAGCCTCAATTGCAACAAGTCACGACCTGTACAAGACTGCCGTGACAACTTTGCTAAAGGGGAAAAACATCTCCCCAGAGTCTTTGCAAGAATTTCTCCCCGAGTCTTTGCAACAGCAACGTTCCATACAAGACTGTGGTGACAACTTTGTCAAGGGAGTAAAAAACATTTTTCCGTAGTCTTGGCATTGTCACAACCCGTACAAGACCGCCATGACAAATTTCTCAAAGGAGGACAAAATTTTCCCCGAGCCTTTGCATCGTCATGCTCCGGACAAGACCATTATGACAACTTTGTTGAAGGAGAAAAACGTTTTTCCCCCAAGTCTTTGTATTGTGACGGTCCGTACAAGACTGTCGTGACAACTTTCTTAGAGGAGAAAAAGTTTTTCCCGAGCCTTTGCATCATCACGACCCGTACATGACCATCGTGACATCTTTGTCAAGAGAGAAAAACATTTTTACAGGTCGTGACAGTGCAAAAACTTGGAAAACCAGTTTTGTCCCTTAACAAAGTTGTCACGACAGTCTTGCGATCTTGTATAGGACGGCCAATGCAAAGGAACAATCTCTTATTTGCATCGACTGTGGTGCCAGTTTGAGAGCCATTGCAAGTGCTTACCATCCGACAACGGGTAACATCGGCTTAGCACTAGGATGAGACCGACGTAACTTACCTCTCGTGCTTACCACTCCCATCGCTGTGAGAATTTATGTTTTTCTGCGTCTTCGCATTGCCATCCCGAGCCTCTGCGACCCCATACATCACCGTCCTGACAGTTGGAGAGTGTGTGCAAAACCACCCCATCACTAGTGCCGGGTGGGCTGTGGCTAGCACGAGACTGCCGTGACATTTTCAGGTGATGAAAAGCTTTTTCCCCGAGCCTTTACACTGTTACGACCCCATGCAAGACCGCCGTGACAGTCTGAGAGTGAGTGAAAACCACCCCGTCGCTAACATGAGGTGGGAATGCGATGACTCGGGGGAAAAGTGTTTTTCTCCTTTAACAAAGTTGTCACAATGGTCTTGCACGGGTCGTGACAATGCAAAGACTCGAGAAAAAGTTTTTTTCTCCCTTAACAAAGTTGTCACGACAGTCTTGTACGGGTCGTGGCAATGCAAAAACTGGGGAAAAGTGTTTTTTCTCCCTTACAAAGTTGTCACGACGGTCGTGTACAGGTCGTGACAGCTCAGACTAGGAAAAAAAAATCTCCGTTAACAGTGTTGTCACGACAGTCTTGTATAGGACGGCCAATGCAAAGGAAAATGTTTTCTTTGTCCCTTAATAAAGTTGTCACGACAGTCTCCTCGTGCTAGTGATGGAATGGTATGGTTCAACGCTGGTGGTGTTGGTGCTGGTGGAGATGTCTATGTGTTTTTCCAAATCTTCGTGTTGCCACCCCGAACCTCATACATGACCGTCCTGACAGTTTGAGAGCATGTGCTTGCGACCCCGTACAGGACCGTCCTGACAGTTTGAGAGCGCGTGCAAAACCACCCCGTCGCTAGCACGAGACCGTCGGGTGGGCTGTGGATCGCACGAGGGTGTCGTTTTTGGCCGCAACGGTTTTAGCAAGGGTGTCATCATTGGTTGCAAAATGGGCGGGCGCCCTCGATTTGCTTTCGGGCGAAGAGGAGTCCGCTCATTTGCTACCGCCCGGTTTCACAAGGGTGGCGTTGTCCGTTGCATCATGTGCGCAGGCGCCTGCCGGTCGCTGCCCCGGGTAGGGGAGGGTTCGCTCGCGGGTGTCTCATTAGTTTCCCGCACCCCAGTCGGAAGATGATTCTAGACTGGACGAGCCTTTCGCGCGTCACTTTTCCTCCATCCATCAAGCCGGATGGTACTATAGATTTTGAGAGTCGATGTTGGTGGTGGTGATGATGCTGCTGCTGCAGTGGAGAGACGACAAGCTGCTGATCAGACGACCGGGGTGAGTAGGTGACGTGATGCGGCAGAGGCGTCGGGTGCCCATATCCCCGGGCGAGCGGCAGTCGCTTCCGTACCGCGGGCGGAGGTCGGTGCAGTTGCCACCCGCTATCTCCCCCTCGGCCACCGCCGGGCCCACCCTAGTTCGCGGACTGGGCGGCTCATTTAATTTGTTCTCTTCTCTTTAATTTTTTCCCGTTGAGGGTCCTTTTTTGTTGTTGCCACGATGTCCGTTCGTCGCGGAGTCGTTTTTTGGATGATCTTTCGTTGTAGAGTTGTCTTCTCTCTCTCTTTCTTCATTTTCACGATGTCCTTTTGTTTTAGAGTTGTCACCGTGTTATTTTGTTGTAGAGTTGTCTTCTCTCTCTTTCTTGTTGTTGTTGTCATGATGTCCTTTTGTTGCAGATTTGCCTTCTTTCTTTTTTTTTCGCGGTGTCTTTCATTGTAGAGTTGTCTTCTCTTTTTCTTGTCATTGTCACAATGTCCTTTCCTTGTACAGTTGTCACGATGTCCTTTTGTTGTAGAGTTGTCTTCTCTTTTTGGGACGTTGTCACCATGTCATTTTGTTGTAGAGCTGTCACGATGATCATTTCGTTGTAGAGTTGTCTTCTCTTTTTTTTCTTTTTTTCTGTAGTTGCTGAGAGTTGTCTTCTCTCTTTTTTTGTCACGACGTCCGTTTGTAGAGTTGTCTTCTCTTTTGTTGTCACGATGTCCTCTTGTGGTAGAGTTGTCACAATGTCCTTTTGTTGTCGAGTTGTCTTCTCTTTGTCCATCGCACGCGAAACGGTGAGGATGGCAATGATGACGCGCCATCGAGTCGACCAGATGCACTCCTCTCCAGATTTAGTTCTTGGAAGGTTTGCTCTCTGCGGAGGTCATACCCCCCTCCCCGTCCCATTTTGCCTGGCCTTGGGTTCTATATAATCCCCGCTGTCTACCCGTCTTGACCACCAGCACTGGAGTTAGGAACTTGTTACTCTCTTTTGCTCATCGTGACAAATGGGTAGGGGACGGGTGGTGACCCACCCATCTCAATGGTGTGGATCCCTGGTTATTTTGTGTCCTAGATATTGACTGATGGTACCGATCTGCTCACACTATACTACTTCTATCTTATCAATGTCATATTTTATTTTTGGCATTATAATAACCATTACATTTATTTGTGCAATTTAGCATTCAAGTTGAAATTCTATTTTTTGCATGATATGCGATTATAGTTATCAAGCTTTATCCTCCGTAAGTCAAACCTTATGAACAATTTAGTCCTTCAGTATTTAAGTTGGCTTAGTATACACATTAATATCAGTGCAGACTTTTATAGCAGATAGCTTGCGCTCTTCTGATTATCCCTAAAATTTCCATTTCAATTGTTAGCAATTCATATTATTTTATTTATGTTATAATACACACTTTCAATATTATTTGCCACTATTAACTCTATAGCATTTAACTTGTGCTATTACATGTATTATAGTTATCGCCTTAACACATTTTAAATAAGTCAAATTATTACCTGTAGTTGCTATTATTAATAGTAAACTTGATTTTACATCCTCTCTCCTGATTTTATATGTTATATTTAGTATACGCTTTGCTTTTATTAACGATAGCAACCTTATAACGTAGTGCATGAACAAACAAAAATATTTAAAAGAAATAATGAAAATAAATACGTGTATAATTATATATTATACTGGTAAAAGGATGCATTGGTACAACAACAAAAATATATATATATTATACTGCTAAGAAATGCAATGGCACACAACAACAAAAATTAAAAAAATAATAAAGAAAATATAACCAGACAGCAGTAGCAGGAATAGGTATCGTTATGAATATTTTATATAACTATGTTTTAAATTCAGTTTCCAATACTTTAATGTGACCATTTTATATTTAATTGATGTGCTTTGTTTTTAAAGATATCAGCAGGTTATGTTTCTATTGCATGCAATTATTCATACACTTAATGAAAATCTCTATAAATAATAAATTGATAAAAAACAGTAATAATAATACCAGTATTGTCTCTTGAGAGACTAAGTTGAAATACATGGACACCTACAGTTCTCAGCCAACCGGACGAATTTTTTTTTTTCCCAAATCCATCCGGTGGACTGAGAACTCTTGCTAGGACGAAATAGTCCAGTCCTGCTGAGATATTAGGAGACCGATACAATCATGCAAGGGAGTCAGCATGAAATTGCCTTTTAAATTATTGAATATGCATATTACTCTTTATTCTTCTCATATATGATGCTGGTAGCTAGGTACAGCTAACTAAATACAGCTAACCAAGCCCTTTGTTGGGACTAGCTTGTGCAGTGGCTGCTTGAGAGACATCTCTGTATTAAAACCCACAACCCCAAACCCACTCTCGGATTTTCGTTCATTTTTGCAACAAAATTACTAAAACAAGGAAAATATAACAGCGAAAAATAGCATTTTCCGACTGGAAATACTAAATAGAAATTGTCAGCTCCAAAATTAGAACAGTAGGCACTTCAGATAATAAACTTTTCAAATAATGTTTTAGCACAAACCTAATTAATAATTGTATCCAAGTTTCTACAGAATTTATATAACAGCTTCACTCAGAAATCATTTCATTTCTCACCCACAAATTTCCGAAATTAATAATGAGTTATTTGAAATGAACCTCATATAATTAATAGGCGGATTTGCGACCTACTTCGCCGTACTGTGGGGCGTGGCCTAAATAATGTTTTTATTATTATTTTATTATTTTATATTAAAAAATAATCAAATTGGTTCATAAGTCCGGGGCAACGAAAACATGACCCAGCAATATATTTTAATTTTTAATCAATTTATTAATTAATGTTGAGGTCGTGAACGATTGTTCTGTGAATCTCGCAATAATTAAATATTGTTTTGAGCAGTGGTCATAGTGTAATAATTTTCTTAAGTGCTCTAGTGCAAAACCCTTTACCCAAATTTACGTATGCATATGAAATATTTGTCTGTATTTGAAATTGCTACAGACTCTTAGAGCCTGTACACTTTCAGCACTGCTTTTGAGCTACATTCTAAATCTAACTGCCTAAACATACGGCGACGTTTGTCACTGAAGGAGTTTGGTTTGCATTTTTTTCCCTTCGATTTTGGTTCAGGTTCTAATTTCAATACTAATCTCAACTTCAAGGACCATGTAATCTTCCTTGTCTTCAACTATATTGGTCAGTAGTAGTAGTCTGCTATTTACCTCCATTAGTAGCAAGTACAGTGAGTCTGTGACTCTGACACAAGTCACCCTCATTTCAGACGGTTTCATTTAATTAACTTTTGATTTGATGCCAATTACATGCATTGGCCTGCATTGGGAGTTACCTTCCCCAATTGAGGTCTTCAGTGTGTCTTAGCCACTGCAAATATAAGAGACGCTGGAGGGCTCAATGCTTTCCCCTTGACAGGACTCAATGCTTTCCCCTTGACAGGACAGACAGACATTGACCCCTGTCACTTGACATTGATAGACATGTTATGAGATGTGGCCATATATACAGCATTGTATATAATGTATCTGTGGATTTCGTTTTTTCGTCTTAATTAATATCTGTGTATATAGCATATATATATATATCCGTAGTCAAGGTTCCCTAAT
Organism: Himantozoum antarcticum; assembly: GCA_027564295.1. Taxonomy (NCBI): domain Eukaryota; kingdom Metazoa; phylum Bryozoa; class Gymnolaemata; order Cheilostomatida; family Bugulidae; genus Himantozoum; species Himantozoum antarcticum. Next base: position 2,587 of record JAOQGN010178694.1, on the reverse strand, counting down.
TCAGTTTTGCGCTGGTGATTCAACAAAATTAAGTCCGCTAATAACTTATTACAGTGGTAGGGTATAGAACACATTATTAATTTTTAGCTGCGTAATGAATTCTTTGATTTGACAGAATTAATTTTTCAAAATAAATGCAAGAGGCATTGATTTCTGGTATTGTTTATGAACCATATGACATTAAGCACTTCCGAACTGTAATCATCACATTTTTTTCAGCAAATAAATTCCCTGCTAAATCAGAGATATTTAGTTCGGTGATCACTAGTTGGAGTCAGTATAATTAGCATTAGCATGACAGTGAGTGTGAGTGTGAGTGAAGGTGATCAAGTTTATCATAAAGGTGATACATATTTCTATCGTAGTTACTTTTAACTATTGCGTTACCTGAATAGCTCATTAAATGCTCATGGAATGCCTTGCAATAAATTTGTTTTTCATTATTAGTAGAAGCAGGTCTGCAACAACTAAATCCTATTGGAGGGGGGGGGGGGGGCCATTGCGGCCGCGGACCAAAAACCAGCTGGAGGTTTGAGAGCACTGTAAGCCCCCAACGGGTTCCTAGGCGGAGCCCAGCCGCCGAGCCCTCAACGAATTTCAGCTCTCTGAGCGCTAACATTGAACAAGTTTGATAATAGTGAATAGGCCTACTCAGGCATGCATAATTATTTTGTATTCCTTTGGGCTGCCAGTGACCTACCGTGCTATTCCAATTTTATCAATACAAATATTGTGACCTCCCTGTGTCCACCCCTATTTACATTTACTTAGCTCAGTCTACCATAATCAATCTAGTGCATTCTGTCATATTGACACTTCTTTTGTTAACTGCAACTTCACTTCCCTAAAGTGTGAAGTGTATTTGCGTTCCTAATTATATTATAATATATGTCATCATACATTATTATACCCGTATTATGTCGGCCATCTTCTGGGTCTTAGGTACCCAGATTTATAGTATACATATTTTCGCCCTTCACGCATGAGTTAGTACCCAATAAATATTCCTACAGATAACTACACTACTCTTAGTACTTCTCAAGTCAGCTCACAACAATAATATTACCATTCAATCTAATAGAGCTTTCATTTGACATGTATTTATTTTGTAGGGTTGTCTTTAAGATGTAATTGGTGTTTAAAAAATAAATACTAAGTTTATTTTTGAGACACCAATTGTTGAATGCTTTTAAATCACTGTCTAAGGTTCTCTATGCATTTTCTGTGTATTTCAATTTTAGTGTGTCTATGCTCATAGCGCAAGTGAGCTTAGGAGCAAACCTTTGGACTTGCGTAAAAAGACAAGGAAATCTTCTATTGCTATGGGTGGTAGGCTAATACAGCGCGGTAGACAAGCTGCACGTTTGGCTAGTGATGACAAGCATCCTACAACATCAGTAAGTCTGCGCACCTTTATTGTACGTGTAATAGCAATTATCAGATTCTGATTTGGTTATAATTTATTAACTAAGGTATTCAATCTTTCCTGCCATATCATTGCATGTTCAATTTCTCGGTGGACTATTTCGCCTGAATTGCATGCAAAAATTTATAGACTGCTCCTAAACAATAGATCATTTAATTGTATTTGCTGGTCTACTAGTTGGTCTACGTGCTGGTCGACTAGTTGGTCCATGTGCTGGTCTACTAGTTGGTCTACGTGCTGGTCTACTGGTTGGTCTACGTGCTGGTCTACTAGTTGGGTAGATTATATTTGGAGTATGCATGTCTAACTATGCACTAACGATTGTATGCCCATAGCAGTGGATTTAATGTTTGCTAACAAAAAATACTGTGACAGATTTACCAGCTCCCTGTGTGACTCTCACCACTTGCCGGCTTAGGGTATGCTAATTATTACCGGACAGTAAGCTGAGGGCATAGGTTCCCCATACACAAACATTATTGTGGTTAAGTCTAGGCATCTAGTTGCTGTGGAACTGTTATTTTAGAGTGTATTGGCTAGGGTGAAGATTAGTGAAGCATTGCACTATCACGGTTATGTCTCAGTTATTTTGTATCAGATAATTGTGTATGACTCGGTCATTTTAACATTTAGTCAATTAGTATCCTATGTGCAAAAACCAGGAGGATTAGCCACTCAGTTTTGTCTTGCTAGTCAATCAGCATGCGTTATAATTATGGACTGCATGCGCTTATATGGAAGCGAATGCTCTAAGCACATGCCTACTTGTATGTGGGCATTCATTATAAGTATTGACTGCATGCCCTTAAATGGAAACCAGTGCTCTAAGCACATGCCTACTTGCATGGGGCATTCATTATAACTATGTACTGAATGCCCTTATATGGAAACCAATGCCCCTAAGCACATGCCTACATTGCATATATTATTTAAGCTGTGGCTTCGGGCCAGCTATCTTCAGTTGTGAGTTAGTTTTGGTACTGTGCGTAGGCATGGAGTATTGTTAGTAGTAGTAGTTTGGGCTGAACGCTCCCAGTTGAACTTTCGATGACCCCACCACAAATCGCAATGTGGTTAGTGTTATCCAATGGGGTATGCGTCTTTTTGTTCTAAACAGTACAAGCAAGTTCAACAGAATTCCAAAATTAGAAGTGAAGTAAC
>JAOQGN010178693.1:0-17752 GCA_027564295.1 Himantozoum antarcticum | reverse complement strand
ATGATTCCACACTGGTACAGTCTGCAGACCAAGAGCTGCTGGACAAAGGAGAGTGGTAAGAATGCATCTACATAACATATGTGTAACTTAATGCGGGTCTTGTGCTGAATAGTCTCCTTGTTACCATGCAGCAATATGTAAGTGTGGAATGGCAGAGCCTCGACTATCAAATACGGTCCTTAAAACTTGGCATTTAGTTTCTTTGCCTTAGCCTTAGCAAATTGATATGACTTCAGCCACACCGAGTTACCTGCCTTGAACAAAAATGGTTCTTCACTGTCTTCCACTCTGATTTGCAGTTGTTGAGTGCGCAACAAATTGTGGACAATGGTCATATGGGTCTTTAGGTCCTGGGCATACTCGAAGACATATTGCTGCCCATCAGCAGTGACATCATAAGTTAGCAATAAGGATGGTAGCCGGATTTTCCGCCCTAACATGAGCTAATTGGCAGATTCCCCAGTGACTTGGTGTGGTGTGGATCAGATCACTTGCATGATATGTGGTAGCAGTAAATAGCAATCTTGGACATCCCTATCCTCTTCATCTAGCAGATTCCCCAGTGATTCTGCACTGGGGAATCTGCTAGATTCCCCAGTGCAGAATGTTAGGAGATTCCAACGTAAGATGTTAGGAGATTCCAACGTAAGCAATCTCCTAACATCTTTCACAGATGCCGTTAGCTTGAGGTCTGTATGGAGAGATTCTGGTTTTGTCTACACCCCATAGTGTACATAGATCTAGCAACAGTTGACTCTCAAAGTTCTTGGCTTGGTCTGAGTGCAAGATCTCTGGAATTACAAACTGTGCAAAACACCTTTCTTACAACGTATGGGCTACAGTGGCAGCTGTTTCATCTGGAAGTGGAGTGGCATCCGCCCAGTGAGTAAAGTGGTCAGTAACTACCAAGATCCACTTTTACCTCGTGGTGTGGTGCCAATAGTAAGTAAAGTAAAGTCCACAGCAACACACTGCCATGGCCTACCAGCATATAGCCGGTGTCTGGTGCTAGGTTGATAGGTGCCTGAATTTTTGGCCTGTTGGCAAGTGGTACAAGTTTTCACAAAGTGTCTAGTGTCTAAATATAGCCCGGCCAATGCCAACTCATCTGTAAGGTCTTGGTGGTCTTCCATTTGCCCAGATGGGTGGAGTTATGGGTCTCTGCTGTGATAGGCTGGCGCAGAGATGGTGGGCAGGCAGTTACAGTGAGAGCGCATTGGTTTATCATGAGGGCGGCTTGCAATAGACCATCCGAGTGGATGGACAACCCCTCCCAGAACCTCACCCAGTTTTTAGCTCTGGTGTGGCCTCTTGCAGCTCATGTTCTGGGATAGGCACCTGACTGGTAATGGCCCAGTAGATTCAGCCCAGGGGTTCTTCCACTTTCTGCCGTTGCACTTATCCCTGATAGGATGCAACAACCTTATTTCTGGTTGAGGAGGTGGAGCAGCAACCCGTATTGGTCAACCCTCTGGTTGGAGAACCTGCTGCTGGCTGCAAGTGGGCAGAGATGGGCAGAGGCACTGGTTGTCTGGTGTTGCTGCTGAGTGTAGAGGCTACATAAGAGGTTGAGGTACTGGAATAAGGTCTATGAACTGACTCTCTGGTTGAGGAAGGGGGGGGAGGGGTCCCCACTGCTGGCTGCAGACGGGCAGAGGGCAGATACTGGGATTCACGACTCCAGGCTCAGGGGTGAGTGTGGGCCCCTGTTGGGCTGCTGGGCTCTCAGGCTGGTTACCTTGCTCCTGCTTACTGCAGGGCCTACATGTCAGTATACAGAGGGTCGCCTACTCAACCCATCGGCTTGCCTTGTGACGTCCCCCTCTTGTGTTCTATAAAGGTATAATTAAACTCCTGCAACTCTTCCAACCATCAGCCACTTGGCCCCTGAGGATCTTTTAACCTGACCATCCATGTCTAGCCCTCATGGTCTGTCCAAAGTTTGAACTGGCGGCCGTACAAGTATGGGCGGAAGTGTTGAGCTGCTTTGACTATGGCAAGCAATTCTCACTGTGTTGCACAATACTTGAGAATGCAAAGTATTGTGCAACATTTACTTTGCACAATACTTTGTAAGGAGGAGATTTTGCAACAGAGGTGTTGCAAAATCTCCTCTTTACTGAAGATTTTGCTATAGTACGCCACGCGGCATTTCAGTCCGTGATGGAGTTGAGGGAGAATGGCACCACAGGCTTCATTGGAAGCATCTGTGTCCAATATATACGGAAGAGTAGGGTCAGGGTAGCCGAGGATGGGTGCCTCCACTAGACGCTGTTGCAATCATTCATTCTTGTGCTGCTGTGCTCCATTGGACATTGCACCCTTTCTTGGTCAGATGATGCAGGGATCGTGCCAACTCTGCATAGTTCTGTATGAATCGGCGGTATTAGCCAGTGAGTCCAAGGAAAGCCCATACGGCCATCTCGTTCTGAGGTTGGGGCCACTCTCGGATAGCAGATATCTTCTCGGGGTCAGTGCTGACTCCCTGCTCAGACACTATGTTGCCCAGATATTTTACTTCCTTCTTGAATAACACACTTACTGGGCTTTAACTTCAATCCTGCAGCCTTGAGTTGCTGCAACACTCCCTCTAACCGTTCTAGATGTTTTGCTATGGTCCTGCTGAAGGTGACTACGTCGTCTAGGTACACTAGAAGTGTCTTCCAGTGTAATCCACAGAGGACTCTCTCCATGAGGCGCTCAAAACTGGAAAGGGCAGAAGTTAACCTGAAGGGTAGCACTTTCCACTGCCAAAGGCCATTCCTTGTTACTAAGGCAGACTTTTCGCTGGCATCAGCATCCAACGTCATCTGCGAATAGCCAATGAGCAGGTCGAGAGTAGAGAAGAACCTACTGCCATTCAGGGCATCTAGACTATTATCAATACCGGGGAGGGAGTAGGTGTCTTTTACAGTGACATCATTTAGCTTCCGGCAATCTACGCAGAAGTGCCAACTCCGGTCCTTTTTTACCATTACGACGGGGCTGGACCAAGCACTATGGGAGGGTCTGATTATGCCGTCTCATTCCAACTGGTCTACCTGGTGATCTACTTCTTTTTCTATATCTGGGCCCAGCCTCTGAGGGTGCTGTTTATCGGGAGCGATGTCTGAATGTACTGGGATAGAATGAAGGACTAGGTCTGTGCGACCGATGTCTGTAGGAGAGCTGCTGAACACAACTTGATGCCGTGTCAATAGTTGTTGGAGTCTTAACATGTCTTTTGGCTGGGTGCAACAGCCGAGAGCACTGTTATAGAGGCTGTGGAGGTGACTGGGTGATTCTGAAGTGGGGGCGGAGACTCGGCGCAGCTGCGCTGGTGCTGGAGAAGAACCCTCAATCATATTGGCGGAGCTGGCCGTGGCAAGTATTCTCCCTGCGGGAGTGGTGAGAGACTCCGGGTGTGGATTCAGAATTTGAATCAGGACCTTAGACTGTTTGCATGGAGTGAGAGTGGTGGCCACCAAGTAGTCCTTGGGGGAACTCACTGCCTCTATGGCGTATTGGGCTTCTGGTAGTGATCGGTTTAACTTCCCCGGAACCAGGTGTTCAGCATGGGGTGGTATAGTGAAGGGTTTGAGGGCTTGAACTCTAGCAAGCAGGGACTGCCCGTCCTTGCCCTGACATTGCAGACGGTGGTTGTCCACTATCAACTCAGCATTCTGGAAACACAATCTGGCCTGAAATTTCCGCAGAAAATCCATACCCAACAAAACATCTTCTTGTACTGCCACCACTAGAAATGTGTGCGAATAGCACCAATGTCTCAATTGGCCCCGCAGCGTCACTGTGCCGTAGGTGCTGATGGAAGATCCGTCTCCTATTTGGGCTATTCCAGCCTGACAATCTAGAGTCTGACGGATGGCTAGGGGCATGGTGTCAAACACCCTGTTGGCTAGGATGGTCAGGGTACATCCAGAGTCCACTAAGCAGGAGAAAGGCTGGCCACCCAGCTTTCCGGACAGGAAGTAGCCTTTACATGGTTGTCTCTCTGACTGAGTTAAGTTGAGGTGAATGGGAGCAGGGGTTGGAGTACTTGGGGGTCTTGCAGTCGGTGGTCTAGTCTGACGAGATGGGGGTCTGCACCACTGGTATTAGGTGGTAGTGGCTGGTGCCTCTGGTATGTCAACCAGTACTTGGTAAGAATTGTGGCAACGTATAGGGGGGACTGCGGGCAGTCTAGGCCTGGATGTGTGCTGTCCTGGCACGGTTTGACAGTTAGAAAGTTTCCTACTTGTGGGAGGTGCAGGGTTCTGGGTTCGTCATGGCTGTTGGTGTCGCAGTTCTGGCCATGATGGTGGTTGAAGTTTAGGCATTGCGGTAGCCTGTGGTGGGGCCCTGGTGGCCCTGGGTTGGTTCTGAGGGTTTGGTTGCAGTGAACCACTGGTTCTGGTACCCTTGGGGGCATTGGTAGCGGTTGGCAGTAAGTTCTGTTGATGCCACCATGGAGGGGGTTGAAACCACCAACAAGGTGGTGCTGACAGGCCTGGTTGGGCCATCTCTAAGTCAGCAGGGTTCTTTTTACACTGGGTGCGGAGGGGAGAGGGAGTGATAAACTCCTTTGGCCCTCAGTTTTTCTGTGTGGCCGAGAACACTAATCGTTTTCTGCCTAAGGTGCGGGGTTCTAATGGCGGCTTGTCAGATTGGACGGTTGGTTAGGGCGTCTGGTTCGGGTGTTGCTGGCAGACTTTGAGGGCAGCCCTTTATAAAGTGGTTTTCTCCACAATTATAACATACAACTTCTCCCCTTGGGAGAGCGGTGGAGGGGCGGCTGAGGAGAGTTGATTTACTCTGGTGTTGAATGGTGGTGTACTGGTGCTGGCAGGAGAGTTTTGCTGGGAAACTTGTAGTGAGAGTTGGTCGAGTCTCTGAGATATTTTCTGGAGGGACTCAGATGGGAGTGGCTCATCTGTTGACTCCGCCCCTACTTGCACTTCTCGTACTTTTATGTTCCGACTCTGTCTCCTAAAGGTTTGGTGCTTCTTGGCGATCTGTGTGGCCTCCTGGAGTGTATGGGAGTTGGCCGTAGCGATGTGCATAGTTAATTCCGACCAATCCAGTGCCATCAGGAATACTTCTATTTCTTCCAATAAGTTTTGAGGTATTCGGCCTCCATTCTTGACCAGTCGCCTCACTTCGTTGACCAGTTGTTCTGGGCTCATCCTCCTTTCTCTTACCAGATGTTTTAAGCAAAACCTGGCATCCATAGGGCTAAGGGTGTATCTGCCCACTAGTTTCTCCTTGAGCTCTTCTAGTTCCATATTTGGAAAAGAGTAGGCAATATCTTGAGCTGGCCCACTTAGAGCATTACGTAGGCGTACCCCCGCTTCTGTGGAGGTCCACTGGTTGTGTTGTGCCACTTTGTCAAATATTTGCGGAAAGTCACGCATATGTGAACGATCAGAGAAGGTGGGGCACTTGAGCTTGGCTGGTTTGGCAGCCTGGTTATGTGCAGCTAGGTTAGAGAGCTGGTCCATGGCAACTTGCAACATCATGACTGGTGCAGAATTATTGGTAGTTGGAAACATGGGGTCTCTGGCTCTTGAACGCTCTTCCCTAATTCCATTTGAGTGGTGTGCAAATTCTTGGTCCTCTACCTCGGACCTAATGAGAGAGGTGTCAGCTGGCAGCCTGATGGGAGAAGCAGTGGCTCCTCGTCTGTAACGCTCTCTGGTAGTGCTAGGCATATTTGAAATTTTTTATTACTGAACTACTTGAACAAAAATGTGGTGAAAATTAACAATTACTCAGAGTCGCAGTCCTTGTTTGTCACAAGGCATCCACTTCTGGTGTTTGATGTGTAGATATACTCAGAGACTATATATCTTTGGCCTTGGGTATACTCTTCTGGTGCTGGACTTACCACAACCCGGTACCAACACAGTCTAAAACTCACTCCAAATTACTCTGAGGTTCCGTGAACTGAGAACTTCTGGATGGCCGCTATGGCTTTCCGATATCTCTAATCACTGGCTTGTTACTCAGAAAACTGTGGATTGAATTAAACTGCTGTATTGGTAGCTAGATGGCAGTAGTATTGGATCTGAAAAGCAAACGTCTTACCTATTCACCCAAATGTTTGTAATCTCTGCTCCAGTGTCCTGATCTTTTGGGGAGTTGTCCTCTGTCTTCAGTGGTCTGCTATTGTATCTAGCTTGGCTCACTTACTTTAGCGGCATAGTAGTAGTGCTGGGTTGCCTGGCAACCAGTAGTCTGCGGTAGCGTGTCTTGACATTAGGAGGAGTCGTGGCGGTAGGAGTCGTGACATTACTCTGTGGTATGCCATACAGGTCTATCGTGTGCCCATTGTGCAAGCATGCCATAGTTGGAAGAATTCATGTCACTATTTGGTATCGGCACTAGTCTATATTTGATCTCTTCTCAGAAGCGTAGGTATATTTATCGGGCAAGCACGATAGTGTTTTGTCATCAATGAAGTGTGGAGTCATTTAACTTCAACTCATGTTCACTAGTTGACCTGATTTATTAAAATTATTTTAATTATTTTGTGACACTACTTCAAAATGTAGTGTCGTGCACTGATTTCTCTGGAGTCGTGGCGGGTCAGTAAGTTGATCTATATTCTTGTCACCAGTCGTGTTGACTGTATTCTTGTCGCTACTGCCCTGCTAGTGAACACAACAATTAATAGTATTTAAATACTGAATATTCAAATAACTATTTAACTATAGAACAAAGCCATGTTGGCACTAGTATTGTAGTCGTGCTGGCTCAGTGGTCCTTCTTCTAATCGTGTCACTGTTCCTCTCCCGTGCTGTAACTACTAGGGCAGGCGCGATATTAAATTTAATAATATTTAAATAGTGAATATTCAAATAATTATTTAAATTATAGAACAAATTCGTGTCTGTACTAGTGTAGTAGACTCGTGCTGGCACGATTTTGAGAATCACAGCGCTGTCCAGTGGTGTGAGTCCATTTGGAAGAAACTACGAGGTAGTTGTGTAATCTGTGAATCTATATTAGGTACTGAGCCAAGAGGCATGTGGCCAAGAAACATTTATACTAAAAATATGATTAGCCTGCGATCCAGGTCAAGCAGTAATACAAAAGGGGTAGTTGAGCCGAGTATCATAATATGTACAATTAGAGTAAGAATAAAGGCTAGCCCTTCACAAATTTCTATTGTGATGCAAATCAGGGGGTAAATAACAGTGTGCAGCATGAATAATGTCTAACCATACAAGTTGAAGTATGCATAATGCCTGACAGTTGATGCATGGGCCAAGGCATGTCACTAGAGAGCAGGGGCGTAGAACAGGTGCTAGGGACAGGGGAAAACTCACAACACGACCCTCTTCATGTTAAGCCATTTCCACTATGCCGCAAAGTACACAGGAAAATATAATAATAAAATATATAAAATAACATGATACTGGCGGGGCTTTGGTATTACTGGATTGGCAAAACGATAACATAAGCCATACAGGCTGAGAATAGACTAAAAACTAAAGACTAAACTAAGGATTAATAAGGATAATACTGGCAAGCAAGGTAACATGATACTGAAGGTAAGTGAACTGTCAAAGCAGTAGGCCCATAGTCTATGTACAAGTGAGTTAGACACATGGTTTATAATATGAGTTCATCGTCAGAATCTGACCCAAACAGCAAGCGGCACTCAATAACAGCCGATCTGGTGATAGAGGCTCAAATCCGGAATAGGGTCATCTACTGGAACTGAGTTACCTTCTGGCCTGGAAGTGGGTACACTCAGGCTAACAGGGGTTGGTCTCTGCAACGTCCTGTGGGGGGGGGCGGGTTTTCCCAGGACTCCGACTATGATGTCTCTTCTTAGCATATTTCTTGTAATTCTTTCTTTTCTGCCCTCTAGGGGGCGAGGGGCTCTTGTATCGCTTAGGGATGGGTGTAGAATTATGCAGAGGGGAGCTACGAGGTTGTGGCCACACAGTAATAGATTTGACCTTTGGTGATTTATTTCGGCTATGATAATCCACCACTCGGAGTGGTTGAGCGAGTGCTACTGCTTCTGGCTTGTCTGTCGCAGCTAGATGGTGGCAAAGTTATCCTAGGCCTTGGGATGGCTACTCTGTTGATGCGGTGCTGCCCAAACTCCCCAGGTGGGCGAAGCCTACTTCCCTTGTATGCAATCCTCTGATTGATAGGTCTGGCAACAGCAGCATCTTTGTGTATGTAATGGCAGACAGCCTTTGTGTGTCTAAACAAGGCATTCCTTGTAGGATAGCTCCCATCACATATCTCGCATGAATACAGGCATCTGTGGCGGTCTTCATGTGAGTTTAGGAGTTGTGTGGTAGAAAAACAAGAGTGTCAGTGATACATGGCTGCCAGTAGCGTAATAATTTTACTAAACTTTACTAAAAATTTATTAATATTGACTAGTACTTGAGAGAGCAGTCTTTCACATGCATGTGAGTTCAATGGGAGCACTACTGAAAAGGCGGCGCTTATATGTAGCTTCGGTTCTAGAATAATCTCGTTCTCTACTCCTTATAGCAGATGGTATATAATTTGCAGTCCCGGTGAGTCCTCTGGCTATCGCAGGTAGAATTCAGTGGGGGATAATCTCGATCATATGTAGGCATGACAAATTCGGGAGTTGTGGCCTCTAGGAGAGAGGGTAACTCGCAATAAATGGCCTTTTTCTCCGAATTTTGAATATTACTTAGTAATGTAACCCTACTTGACACATAATTAACAGTGTTTAGTGTTGGAGAAGTCGATAAAGTGGTTACATCTCGGACATCTCCTGGTAGAGATGTAATTTCTAAAGTTAGGGTATATTCTGGACAGGGGGAGGGGGGGGGGGAGCCCGCCAAGCTGCATGTCGAACGCAGTGTCTATCATCACTACTGGCAGCAAAGGGGAAGGGGGTATCAGTGGTTTCCGGGGTAGTGGCTTTCACTCTAGCGGGCTAGGTCCATCCCTAGGTAGTACTTCAGATGTATTATGGTCAGCAGTTACGTGTAACTTAATGTGGGCCTCGTGCTGAATAGTCTCCTTGTTACCACACCACAATCTGTAAGTGTGGAACTGTAGGGCCTTGACTATCAAATATGGTCCTACAAACTTGGCATTTAGTTGCTTTGCCTTAGCCTTAATAAGTTGATATGACTTCAGCCACAATGAGGCACCTGCCTTGAACAAAGATAGTTCGTAGCTGTCTCTACTCTGGCTTGCAGTTGTTGAGTATGCAGCAGATTGTGGGCAGTGGTCATACGGGTCTTTAGGTCCTGGGCATACTCGAATACATATTGCTGCCCGTCAGCAGTGACATCATAAGTTAACGAGGAGGGTAGCTGAATTTCCCGAGCCAAAACTTGAGGTAATTGGAAGACTCACCAGTGACTGTGTGGTGTGGATCGGATCACTTGCATGAGATGCGGTAGGAGTACATCCCAATCTTGGACATCCCTACCCTCTTCATCTAGCAGTGTACGTAAGCAATCTCCTAACGTCTTGTTCAATCTTTCACAGATGCCGTTAGCTTGAGGTCTGCATGGAAAGGTTCTGGCTATCTCTATGCCCCATATTGTACATAGCTCCAGCAACTCTGGTTATTTCTATGCCCCATAGTGTACATAGCTCCAGCAACTCTGGTTATCTCTATGCCCCATAGTGTACATAGCTCCAGCAACTCTGGCTATCTCTATGCCCCATAGTGCACATAGCTCCAGCAACTCTGGCTATCTCTATGCCCCATAGTGTACATAGCTCCAGCAAGAATTGACTCTCAAAGTTCTTGCCTTGATCTGAGTGCAAGATCTCTGGAATTCCAAGCTGTGCAAAAAACCTTTCTTGCATCGTCCGGGCTATGATGGCAGCTTTTGCATCTGGGAGTGGGATGGTGTCCGCCCATTGAGTCAATAACTAATAAAATCCACTTATTACCCCGTGGTGTGGTGTCCAATGGCCCAGTAAAGTCCACAGCAACACGCTGCCATGGCCTACCAGCGTATAACCAATGTCTGGTGCTAGGCTGATGGGTGTCTGGATTGTTAGCCTGTTGGTAAGTGGTACAAACTTTCACAAAGAGTCTAGTATCGAAATATCACCCCGGTCAATGCCAATTCATCTGTAAGGTCCTGGTGGTCTTCCATTCGCACACGTGGGTGGAGTTATGGGTGGAGTTATGGGTCTCTGCCATGATAGGCTGGTGCAGTGATGGTGGGCAGGCAGTTACAGTGAGAGAGCATTGGTTTATCATAAGGGTGGCTTGTAAGAGACCATCCGAGTGGATGAACAAGTGCTCCCACAACCTCACCCAGCTCTTTAGCTCTGGTGCGGCCTCTTGCCGCTCATGTTCCAGGATAGGCACTTGAGTGTTAATGGACCGGTAGATTCAGCCCAGGGGTTCCTCGGCTTTCTGCCATTGCACTATAGCCCTGATAGGACGTAACAGCCTTATTTCTGGTTGAGGAGGTGGAGCAGCAACCCATACTGGCCAACCCTCTGGTTGGGGGCCCCGCTGCTGCTGCAAGCGGGTAGGGATGGGCAGAGGTGATGGTTGACTGATGTTCCCGCAGAGTGTGGAGGTGAAATAAGAGGTTGAGGTACTGGATTAGAGTATATGAACCAACTCTCTGGTTACGGGGGTCCCTGCTGCTGGCTGCAGACCATTAGAGTGCAGAGATGGGGGTTCATGACTCAAGGCTTGATGGTGAGTGTGGGCCACTGTCGGGCTGCTGGGCTCTGCTGGGCTGGTTACCTTGCTCCTGCTTACTGCAGGGCCTCCAGATCAGTATACAGGGTCACCTACTCAACCCATCGGCATCGCCGTGTGACACCCCTCCTGTGTTCTAAGATATAATTACATTTTTGGAACTCTTCCAACCCTCTGGCCACTTGGCTCCCGATGATCTTTTAGCCTGACCATCCATGTCAAGCTCTCATGGTCTGTCCGGAGTTTGAACTGTCCAGAGTTTGAACCATGTGGCGAGCAATTCTCGCCGCGTTGCACAATAGTTTGGCTCCTCCTGTTTGCTACTGAATGTTTTGCTATAGTATGCCACGTGGTGTCCCGGCCCATGATGGAGTTGAGAGAGAACAGCACCACAGGCTTCATTGCATGCATCTGTGTCCAATATATCCGGAAGAGTAAGGTCAGGGTAGCCGAGAATAGGTGCCTTCACTAGCCGTTGTTGCAATCGCTCTAAGCTATATTGTGCTGCTGCGCTCTATTGGAAGTTGCACCCTTTCTTGGTCAGGTTATGCATGGGTCGTGCCAACTCCGCGTAGTTCTGTATGAATTGGCGGTAGTAGCCAGTGAGTCCAAGTAAAGCCCGTACGCCATCTCGTTCTGAGGTTGGGGCCACTCCCAGATAGCAGATATCTTCTTGGGGTCAGTGCTGACTCCCTGCTCAGACTCTATGTGGAGCAGATGTTTTACTTCCTTCTTGAATAACTCACACTTATTGGGAATTAACTTCAATCCTGCAGCCTTGAGTCGCTGCAACACCTCTTCTGGCTGCTCCAGATGCTTTGTTACGGTCCCACGGAAGATGACTATCTGGTCTTAGATAGACGAGATGTGTGTTCCAGTGTAATCCATGGAGGACTCTCTCCATGAGGCGCTCAAAAGTGAAGGGGCAGAAGTTAACCCGAAAGGTAGCAGGGTGTTGGCAGGAGAGTTCTGTTGGGAGACTTGTAGTGAGAGTTGGTCGAGTCTCTGAGATCTTTTCTGGGGACTCAGATGGGAGTGGCTCATCTGTTGACCCCTCTCCTACTTGCACGCCTCGTACTTTTATGTTCCGACTCGGTCTGCTAAAGGTTTGGTTCTTCTTTGCGATCTGTATGGCCTCATGGAGAGTATGGGGCTTGACAGTAGAGATATGCATAGCTAATTCCGTCCAATCCAGTGCCATCAGGAATACTTCTATTTCTTCCTCGTCCAATAAGTTTTGAGGTATTCGGCTTCCAGTCTTGACCAGTCGCATCGCTTCGTCGGCCAGATGTTCTGGGCTCATGCCTCTTTCTCGTACCAGATGATACCTGGCATCCATAGAGCTAAGGGAGTATCTGTCCACTAGTTCCTCTTTGAGCTCCTCTAGTTCCATATCTGGAAAAGAGTAGGCAATATCTTGAGCTGGCCCACTCAGAGCGTACCCCAGCTTCTGTTCACTGGTTGTGTTGTGCCACTATATTGAACATTCGCAGATTCTCTTACATGTCTAAATGCTCGGAGAAGGTGGGGCACTTGAGCTTGGCTGATTTGGCATCCAGGTTATGTACAGCTAGGTTAGTGAGCTGGTCCATGGTAACTTGCACCATCATGACTGGTGCAGCATTATTGGTAGTTGGAAACATGGGGTTTCCTGCTCTAAGTTGCTCTTCCCTAATTCCATTTAAATGGTGTGCAAATACTTAATCCTCTATCTCAGACCTAGTGGGAGAGGTGTCAGCTGGCAGCATGATGGGAGAAGCAGTGGCTCCTCATCTGAACCGCTGTCTGTGTCTGGTAGCTCTAGGCATATTTGGAATTTTTATTACTGAATTACTTGAGAAAAATATGTGATGAAAATTAATAGTTAGAGTTGCAGTCCTTGTTTGTCACAAGGCAACCACTTCTGGTGTTTGATGTGTAGATGTACCCAGATACTATATACCTTTGGCCTTGGGTATACTCTTCTGTTGCTGGACTTACCACCACCCGGTACCAACACAGTCTAGAACTCGCTCCAAATTATTCTGACGTTCCGTGAACTGAGAACTTCTGGTTGGCTGCTATGGCTTTCCGATATCTCTAATCACTGGCTTGCTACTCTCAGAAAAATGTGGATTGAGTTAGACTACTGTATTGGTAGCTAGATGGCAGTGATATTGGATCTGAAAAGCAAACATCTTACCTATTCATCCAAATGTCTGTAATCTCTGTTCCAGTGTCCTGATCTTTGGGGAGTTGTCCTCTGCCTTCAGTGGTCTGCTGCTGTCTCTTGGTTGGCTCACTTACTATAGCGGTATAGTAGTGCTGGGTTGGGTGGCAACCAGTCGTCTGTGGTAGCATGTCTTGAGTTGGATCGTGCCGTCCTGGAGTCGTGACACTACTCTGTGTTATGTTATACAGGTCTATCGTATGCCCCTTGTGCAGCGTGCAATGGTTGGAATAATTGGTGCCATTACTTGGTATCGGCACTAGTCTATATTTGATCTCTTCTCAGAAGCGTGTGTTTACTTATCGTGCAATCGCGATAGTGTTTTGCCATCAATGAAGTGTGGAGTCGTGCAGCTTCAACTTGTGTTGACTAGTTCATCTTATTTATTAAAATTATTTTAATTATTTTGTGACACTACTTCAACATGTAGTATCGTGCACTGACTACTCTGGAGTCGTGGCAGCTCAGTAAGTTTATCTGTATTCTTGTCACGAGGCGTGTTGACTGTATTCTTGTCACGAGGCGTGTTGACTGTATTCTTGTTGCTACTACACTACTAGTGGACACGAAAATTAATAATATTTAGATAAGGAATATTCAAATAATTATTTTATTATAGAACAAAGTCATGTTGGCAGGTCTAGTATTGTAGTTGTGCTGCTCAGTGGTCCTACTTCTACTCGTGTCACTGTTCCTCTCCTGTGCTGTAACTACTAGTGCAGGCATGATAATTTAATAATATTTAAATAGTGAATATTTAAATAATTATTTAAATTATAGAACAAATTCGTGTCTGTACTAGCGTAGTAGGCTCATTGTGGCATGATTTTGAGAATCCCACGCGCTGTTAACAGTGTTGTGAGTCCACTTGGAAGAAACTACGAGGTAGTAGTGCAATCTGTGAATCTTTATTAGATACTAAGCAAAGAGGTATGTTGTCAAGAAATATTTATACTAAAAATACGAGTAGCCTGAGATCCAGGTCAAACAGTAATACAAAAGGGGGGTAGTTGAGCTGACTATCATATGTACAATTAGAGTAAGAATAAAGGCTAATATTTCACACTTCTATTGTGATGCAAATGCGGGGGTAAATAACAATTTGCAGTATGAATAATGTCTAACAATACAAGTTGAAGTATACATAAAAGCCTGACAGTTGATCTATGGGCCAAGTCATGTCACTAGAGAGCAGGGGGCGTAGAATAGGTGGTACGGACAGGGGAAAACTCACAGCATATGTATACTGCCTTGTAATGTGGAAACAATTTCATTGCGATATAAAATCATCAGAACATTATGACCTGGAACAACAGCATTTTTAAATACATAAGTCAAATTGTCTGAATCGGATAATATTAAATTTTCCAGCACAAAATGGATTGGACACTACTCCAGTTTTTCCACATACTTTGTGACAATTTTGCCAGGCTAACTTTATAAAACTTGGCCTCATCTGCATATATTATGCCCCAAATTGTCTATTAACCTAATTCATGTAATTCAATGCCACTTTGCAGCAATTTGATTAACCCCAAAATATTGTAACGTTTGTACCCTACTCCCTTAGAGTGGGTGACAGCAGCCACTTAACCGAGGCAAGGAACTGATGCGAGGAGACCACGAGAGAACTCTCCTCATGTGCTGCCGGCAAACCAAGCTCGGATAACGTCTAGGGTAGTAGAAGATGTCTTTTCAATTGCCCTCAGCAAGAAGGCTGCTCCTCTGTCTAGACAGAGGGCAAGAATGACATATACAATTACAAAGCAAGCAATGCGCAGTGTACATGGACCATAGACTTATGGAGACCAACTAGGTAGTTGGAACGTTTACTTGTAGATGTAAGATTAATTGTATCAAGGTACAACTTCTCAGTATCACAACTGAGGGAATATTGGCTGTAATGAAAGATGGAGCACGTCCTTATATACAAAACAAGTAGCTTTCTGAACTGGACCATTACGTTAGGGAAGCCAGCTACAAATTGAAAAAAATGACAGTCGAAAGAAAAACTGGGTGGGACACAAGGTAAAAGCAGTCCGGTTAGGCCCGACACACACAAAGGCACAACAACTTGGTGATGCCAAGTAACAGAGGTACATGGTACTAAAACAGACTGTAAGGCCAGGTAAGCCGGATGATTGCCACGGGACAGGTAGAGTACCGAGATGCATACAGGTAAGTATAACATAACAAAGGCTAGTTAAGCTGACCTAACAAAAGAGTACAAGATAACAAGGGCCAGTTAAGCTGACCCCACAGGGAGTATAAAAGCATATTATAAAACAACTATGAGTTGGTACAATAATAGACTAGCCAGAAGCCCATGAATACACATGGTAACCGGCTAATTCATTTAGCTCCTATAATGATAAGGCCAAGGGTACCTTTTCACAACAATATATATTTTCTTGGGCTTTCGTAAATGGCCCTAGTTGCCATTTGAAAATATTTTAATTTATTACAAAAAAACTTTCCTTAGAATTTATTTCTGCAACTAGCTGGTAAATACACAACCTCGATTATTAAAAAAATCCAATACATTTGCCTATGTTACCTAATGCCTACGTACCTTACACCCTACATGTATATTCAATCGCATGTTCTTTCTACTGTACTTGAACTGGCTAGAGAAAACATGCCTTGCCATATCATATGCATATTTTTTCAGTTGGTCATCCACAAGTTGCCGACACAATGGCCTTACCTTATGGAATTACCGTACTAATTAGCTAACTATTGTTTGATGTAACGATAATTCCCTTTAGAAAAATGTGAACACATCCACCTTACACAACTATCATTATGCTCTAAATGAAGTTGGAGAGACATAAGAATACGATAGTCCATAAGCTTCACAATTAAGCAAATTATGGCCGTTGCTAGAATTAATAGAGGCAACACAAATGAGAAAAATTTAGCTTACCATTGTTTGTTTGTATAGTGAGGTAATGCCTTGCACACATACATTAGCTTTTCAAAGAATGTTAATACTATTAACTGTTAACTGTTAACTACATGCATAAATCTTCCAGGTATTGATATTCTTTGTCGTAAGGAGCTGCCACGGATGAGCTAGTATTTGTTACTAATAAACTGTGGTGAAATTTCGCAGCTCATTACAGCAGCCACACATGGGCGAAATGAACTTTTGCAAATGCAGGCATTTAACTAATTCGCCAATGCTTGAAAAAATGTTTAGCAAATTTGGTATAATTATTTTCCATAGTGGACGAATTCACAAGCGATTTCCCATGAGTAACAGGTGCGTTTCTTTGATTTAGTAAGCGCGGTATGCCAGGGGTGTATTTAATGTCAAAATCAACCCCCTAACAAATTAAGATTGCCCCTTAAAAAAAATGTGTTAATAGGTTGGGGAAAAATGTTAGGGGGTTGAAATGTTATGGGGTTGCCTAAAGATGTTATGGGGTTGCCTAAAGATGTTAGAGCTTGCCTAAATATGTTAGGGGGTTGCCTAAAGATGTTAGGGCGTTGCCTAAAGATGTTTTGCACGTTGTCTAAAGATGGTAGGGGGTTGGAAGATGTTCCAACCCCTAACAACACCCTAACATTTGTTAGGGGCTTACTATAAAAGGGTCATCCGACATATCAAAATACTCCTTGAAACAAGGCAAACCCAATGATATATTTAACTAGACAGATTTCTGCAGGGTATACTTATGTGTTCACTGTGCTGTCCTCTCTTTAGTGCTAATAGGGTCTCAAAACTGGTCAACGAATAACAATAACGATTTTAATAAAACTAATGAACATGCTGCTGCAAGCTGCAAGAAAAATAATTAATTTTATTTCAATTTTTCAGTTCTCATCATGTGCTCCCGATTCTGTGCATCATGTGCTCCCGATTCTGTGCAAATGTAACGACTACATAAATTTAATTTTAATAAACTTAGTCTTAAAATAAATATAAACTCTAACAAAGAACATTTACAATGGCATCCTGTGCCCTGTAATTAAAAACCCAAAACCTCACCCACAAAACCCCCAAGTACAAAAAATCAGGTTACTAGACGTTATAAGATGTTCCAACCACTAATAATAATTGTAATTAATACAATGCTATTAATTAGTTAATAATTACTATAAAAAATAGGCCCCAGCCCCTACATCTATAACATTTTATAATAATTATTTTAATAAAATCATAATAATTATTGTACTACATGTATTATTAAATTACTTAGTATTAAACTAAATAGCAAAGCTTTAGTTTAAAGCTTTGTTATTAATTTAACCTCAACCCAAAACACCACTTTACAGTTTATGTTATATTCTCATAATATAGACAATGAAATTGAATGGAAACCAGGCCAAATCAAAAGACTTGAGAGTAGCAATGAAAATAACATGGACATCCTGAGTCTAGTTCCAGCACAACAGCTTGTTGAGGACAGAAAACAATGGCAGGGGATAGTTAAAATATTTTGAGAGTTGAGATTAATTCATGTGACTGGTGTGCACAGGCAGAAATAAGTGAAACTGACAACTAATTACAAATAAGGAAAACTTATAAAATAAAACAAATTAAAAAGTTCATTATTAAAAATTAATTATTAATTTAAATAATTATAATTTGAATAAATTTATATGGACCAAACGTTTTATAATAAAACAGAAAACTAATACTCTATTATAACCGACTAATATTCCAGGAAATTTACAAACAATAAGATAAATAGCTTATTAAAAAAGCTATAGTGAAACTGGGGCCCCTTGGATGTTCAGAGATGGCCTATGTTTTAGCCAATAAAGCCTCTGTAATTTTCCTAAAAGTAAAATATGTAGGTCCTAACTTGTTGCTTGCCAAGACTTGGATGGAAATATTAAGAGGAGACAATATATTATGCTCTTAAATG
>JAOQGN010178582.1:0-11056 GCA_027564295.1 Himantozoum antarcticum | reverse complement strand
TTGTCTGTCTCACAATAACCAGCTGCACTAGAAACGAAGTGTTAACATCAGCCACTTCAATATTCCAACACTCGGGTGTTAGGGGTTCATAAGCACACTCCTAGTCTATGTGATATCAAGATCCAGTTATCCTTTATGATCCAAGAGAGCTTACATGTATCCTGTACAGCTAATGTAATAGACAGCTACCTGCCACTCGGATTTCCATTGCCTGTGACTATCTACTAGCCATGCAATACTTGTCATGATTACCTTGTATGTAAGCTTGCTAACTGACAGAACAATAGATAATATGAGTTAATCTTCTATAAGTACCTTGCTACATAACTGCTATTATAATCGTCATCCATGTATTTCAGTTCTGTGATATTGCTCCAAGTAATCAGACGTGTTCTATACTACTATGATATTTACTGAACCATTTACCATTATTCTGATTACTGCCATTCTTCTGCTACCGTTGTGAACTTGAACTCGGGGGCCAATAAACATATTATATCTGTTTGGGCCCCACCAATCTTGTCTTACTCTCTGTGTATTGTCTGTCTCACAATAACCAGCTGCACTAGAAACGAAGTGTTAACATCAGCCACTTCAATATTCCAACACTCGGGTATTAGGGGTTCATAAGCACACTCCTAGTCTAAGTAAGGTACACATAACTTTAGCATTGGTGCACTCTATTGGTACAGCCAGCCTAAAAGGTATATACTAGTTTTATATTATATTATATTGTATGAACAAGAATCAACAATCAGTATTTATGGGCAGGTCACTGACTTTTCTAGTTACATGCGCTAACTAACGCTTGTAATTTGATTCAAATTAATTTATAGCTTCAATAGTTCGTATTAACCTATATTTTCTTTCTCTTCACACTATTGGAAGCTTGCTTCAACACACGACTCTTTGCAATTAACCATTATGGCAACTCACCTATCCACCCACTAGCTCAAGTCGTCTTGTTTCAGCTGAATATAAATGCTGCTTTGGCTCACTATGATACTGCATGGAAAGAGGAGTCAGGCTGTGAAGCGTATGCAGCACCCCCCTTACCTCTATACATGGCGGAGAGGGGAGAGGATGGCTGTCAGTCTAGGGACACCTGCTATCACCTACTACACCTGTACTGTAACAGTGGTTATAGACTAGATCACTTGCTCTCATCTGCCAGTAATACTTCTGATCCACTAGACTACCACATGAGGTTAGTGACATGACACACATATTGGTGCATTGCCAGTGGCATTTAGATGTACCATTTATCTGATAATCTGATGGTGTTTGTTTGTTGTTACTGCTGTGCATTTGCTCCCTATTTAACGGGCCTCTTAAACTTGAAGCTTGTATGAGCAGCAGAAGCTGGATGTGAAATGAAGAGCTCACCTTCACAACGGGATGGACCGGCTGGGATTCGAACCCAGGACCTTGTGGGCCATGAGCAGGAATCTAACCACTGAGCCACCCTGATTTTTTTTGTATTTGTGTTACTGTTAAGCTTTTGCTCCCTATTTAATGGACCTCTTAAGCTTGTATGCGCAGCAGAAACTAGGTGTGAGCTCACCTTCACAACAGGATGCACCGGCTAGGATTCAAACCCAGGACCTTGTAGACCATGAGCACTAATCTAGCCACTGAGCCACCCTGTGAACCTGGTATTCTATTTATATGTTGCATGGTCCTACATGAGCAGGTGCTACCCTTGCTAAAATGTTACAAAGTTCCGACTTTTGAGGCAAGGGCCTGACTAATAGACTACAATACTTCTATAGGGGTGTCATGAGATCACCTTGCTACTTTGTTATTCTATGCTTACAGCTGACACCTGGTCTGTGTGTCATAATAACACATTGTCACTACTAATTAATACATGTAAATGTATACTTACAGCTGGCATCTAATGCAAGTGCTCACTTCACTGGGCTATGAACATTTGGGACAATGTCAGACTGCTGCTATACACACCAGATACTCTGAACAGCTAGAAAGCTGTGGTCTTTGGGAATGGGCTATACTACCACTACTCAACCTCTGTTCGCAGCACGCGTATGTACACTCTTTAGGATTTACTATAGCAAATCCTAGCTACACTTCTGAGATTTCAATGTGCTCTTCCCTCTTGATTTAACTTCTGTCGGACATTGATGTAATTGCCAACTGTGTTATACCATTGGGTACAATGGTGCATTGACAGTTATATTGGTGCTGAATTTCCTTTGAACAAGTGTTGCATTTCCACACGTATGTGATAGTAATACGGATTTTTAGCAAAATCAGGATTTCCTTTAAGTAGGCAAAATTATGCCGTCAACTGTGGAAATATACATCAGCTTGAGCTCTCCTGTTGTAGACGAGAGAAGAGTGTGAAGGAGTTGCTGTTACGTCACGTCAGACTCAATATCACCGAGAATGAGAGCAGTGACGGAGACAGCATGTCTGTTAGTGACGATGGAGACAACTTTGATAGTGGATATATCAGCAAGGAGAAGTTCCTCATTACTCAGCTAAACATTCCGTCTAGATGGCTGCATGAGGCAAAGGTAATTCTTTGACCTACTACTAAGTTTGCAGATTTACTAAACTGGAAGCTAGCTTACCGCTCTGATATTTCATGCCGAGCATGCTAAGCTGTCTGTAATTACTGCGCATTGCCAGTTAACTCTACTTCTTTATCTATTTTTGTGATTTATGTTATTTCTTTCAAAATTTCACTCTGTCTCCATGGTGCTGCAGTTCAGTCGACTGCCCCCTCCCCTTCCTTAAAATGTCCATAACTTCAGTTAGAATTGCGCTAGGCAGTCATACTAAGTTTCATTGTAACGCCAACACGTAGGCTCTATGTTCATATAATACAACACAGAAATAATGGGTGTAGAGATCAAATTTTAGCCTTAGCAAAATTAATTTATGATTTATATTGTCGGATTTCGTGCACACGACCCATGTAATAGTCATGACATCTTGAATTTGAAAAGAGGTACAAAAATAAATTCTTTTTGCAAAGAAAGGGAGCGAATTTGACCACGCGGAAATATTTTTAAAAAACAATTGAAACTTGGCTGTTTTAGCCATTCAAATTTAGAAATCGCAAAAATTCTGGTTTATAGTTTTTATTTATAACACATTTTCAGTCAGTGTATTTGTGCATGTATTTGATATTGCCTAACACACTCGGGGGTTGGAGGTAGGTCGTGAATACATGTTTCCTATGCAAAATTCTTCAGAGAATCTGATGGTGAAAGAATCAAGTCTCTAAGTCTAGTAACTCAGACAATTTACTAATTATTAATTACATCATACACTGATTAGCATAATTATTACATAGTTAGGTAATATATCACTGCCAACTAGTTGCTTGGGTTGCATGACTGATAACCATAACCAACTTGACAAGAAGCAGATTTAGAGCAGATTCTCAAAAATTTGGTGTCACATCTCTAGGTGTAAAACTTCACTTTCAGTAGTCCAAAACATAAAACTACTCGGATATTTGACTTAGCTGGGCCACGCTTCCACCCCTCCCCCATCCGACCCATAAATAGTTTCATCACATGCAGAATTTTGTTGTGATAAATTTTTCAATTTACTTCGAAGCTCTAGCTCTTTTAGTTCTCTCAGAATATTGAAATCATGCGAGGCACATCAATTTTTGAAAATTAATTATGGAGTGAAAGAGTTAATATACCTCTTATAATTTAAAATAATTATGAATGACATGTTTTCATATGTATACACATTTGTATACATTTAATACGCATTATACATTTTGCATACACATGTTCAAAATTTTGAAACTCATGAATACATAAGTGTGCAGATACCTAAATTATGATGTTACTTTTATTTGCAGTACAGGTCGTTTCTATGCTAAATTAGAGTTCCTTCATAATTGGTGTTTATCTGCAGTAAAATATTAGTACATTCAATATTTAAAAACTCAGTTTTTGGATACTAATATTGTATAGAAAGATCATATCCTTCTCTACGGCAGTAAAGGTACCTTTAGCCGTGCCAGACTTTTGTCCCCATGGATGGTTGGTCGGTTTGTGGCGGCTGATTATGGTACAGTCATCTGGATTTGGCTGGTTTAGGCCAGTGGTGATGGGTGGGCCAGTGACGTGACCTTCAACCAGGGGTTGAAGGTTGAAAATTTCTGCCCGGGCAGAAATTTTCTACGGTAGCCTTGCGCTATATGGCGATCTTTGTTTTAGGGAGTCTAGTCACTCTCCTTGGGGCTTGAACCTTGCTGGTCAGTAATCATCCATGCCGATCTGTGCACTGCAGTTGTGTGCCATTGATGTTGATCACCGTTCAATAAATATCCATGGTGCCTTTATATGATGTTCATATAAAAGGGCATTCCCAAGATATCGTCCTCCTCGATTTGGCTAACCACAAATGCCACTTCCATCTTAATCTCCCATAGCCGGATTGGTAGTAGGATTAGCCCATAGAATGGGAGTATGGTGTCATCATCTGTAACTCCATGGCTGTCGCTACCCTCTATCCGTCTTTAGTGCTTCTTGACATGCGATCAAAGGCTTGTTTGGAGGAGGTTGGTGGCGCAGCCCTTGTCTACCAATATTTGCAGGTGTCTCACTTCCAGTCGTCCTGGTAAGAAATGGCTCGCCATCTAAGGTGTCGCCCCGGCCACAACCTCTTCTAGTATGGCTGGATGTGCTACTTGCTCTCTGAGTGGGGTATACTTCTGGTTTTTCTGTCATCTCTGGTTGAGTAGGACTGCATCCTATGGACTTTTCTCTTGGGTGGGGGAGGGGGAAGATTTATCTTTACAAGTCTCTCTGGTCCTTTCACCCTCTGTCCTTTCTACTGCCTGAACATACTGTCTACTCTACCCTCTCTTGGTTTCCCTTGATCTCAAAAGTGCTCTCTCTGACCAACTGGCTGTTTGTGTTGAAGGCATCGCCTCCCTCTAGATCCTGCTGGCAAATATATGGATCTCAGGAGGGGAAATCCCCCTTCCAGTTTGGTCGTCGTTACAGGGGCTGGCCGGCTTCATGTCGGGCCTGAATGTCTTCTGGTTTGTTTGCTTCTTCTTGGAGGGAAGGATTCTTCTCCCGTTTCTAGGTCTTCTCTGGGGTAAGAACCCTCTCCCAGTAGCGTCGTGTAGGCATTGTCAAGTCGTATCCCAGGTGCCTCTCCCTGGCCTCTTGCGTCTCAGCAGGATCCAGGTGTCTGTAGGTATTGTCTTTCCTTGCCCTATTGCTATCAGGAAGGTCAGTCACTTCTGCAAGCCGGGAACCTTTCCCACCTGTGTTCGGTGAGTCGGTTCCTGCGTCTCTTTTCAGGCCTTCTGTTAAGTGGAGGCGAGTAGTGGCTGCTCCCCATTCATTGGCCTTAGCTACCTCTAGAAACTGCTGGAGGAAGTAGTCTCCTTGGCCATCCTATTGTGGAATTTGCTAAATTGGTATTGAAAGCCACAGAGTTCCTGTTTCAAGAGTTGTGAGGAACGGAAGTAAACAAGGCTCTAAGCCAATCAGAGGGCTGGTTAGGTCGTTTTGCTGGATTCCGTCATTTTTCGAGCTTTCCCTCAATTTTCCTCATGTTTACCGTCTTCTGATTGGCCTCGAGCTTGTTAGGAGCTCTGTGATTGGTTGAAATTGTGGGAGAGGGGATACCGATCTGTTCACCCTATACTACTAGCATGTATTATATTTATATATAGAGAGCGCAGTCCCACCCGCATGTTTCGTCATCATAACAGATGGAGGGTGCGAATATTCTAAACAGGTGTTGGAAAGGCACCGAAGGTGTTCCTGTATGCACTAATTTTGTTATCTCATATATTTTGTTTTATATTATACTGATTTTTATTTGTATATACTTTTTATATGAATGATTATACTTTGTTATATATATTTATATATATATTATTTCTTTATTTATACATTATACATGTATTTATCTTGTAAATTATAAGACTAATGAATTTCTCTCATTTCCCATTTTTCCTATAATTGTATTCTAATTGGATGTCAAAAGAAAAGCTCCAAATTTAATAATCATTCAAAATCAAAGCTTTCAAATAAATAAAAAATATCCAACCCCATAAATATAAGTATTCAATTCTAAAG
Organism: Himantozoum antarcticum; assembly: GCA_027564295.1. Lineage (NCBI taxonomy): Eukaryota > Metazoa > Bryozoa > Gymnolaemata > Cheilostomatida > Bugulidae > Himantozoum > Himantozoum antarcticum. The sequence continues at coordinate 4,961 of JAOQGN010178582.1, read as the reverse complement.
TAAATCACAAAACATTCACCAACATTCCCAAAAACACCCAATCCCCCAAACCAACACCCACGCGCAACACTTCCGCATTCCTACCACATTCCTACCCCCCACACATTCACATTCTTTTTTACTATCGTTTACTATTTTTAAAACAAACAACAGTAACCAACCACACAACACAATTTACATACATTCTAGACTATTTTTAGATAAAAAAAAACAGCCAACTCGCGAACTCTTGACGTCCACCGGTGCTTCAAAACGCTTTTTTCGTGACGTCACAAATTTTCAACCAATCACACGCCTCCATCATTAGAAAAAAATTCACACCGGTGGTTGAAGACTTACTAACCTTCTGTGATTAGTTAATCCTTGAAATACAGCCTTCTCATTGGCTAATTAACAGGGGTCAATGAGTACTTTGGTGGTGTCGCAAGCCCAATATTACTACTCACAATGAGTGAATAATCATAGTCAGAGCAGTGTATTGCAATCATACATATCGTTGGCATACTTCATGTTACCACTATTGATGTACCTTGTTGAATAGTGATCCATTGATAACTTACTAATTGTATTATTTCTTACTACTAACGAACCTTCGGGAGATTGAGCAGTATTGTAAATAATCACAAGTTAGTGGGAAATGTTATTCTCTTATTAGGACCATTACTGAACCTTTGAGAATATCAGATGGACCTTTAATAAGAGAATAATCTTCCCTTTACTATCGCTAATGATAGTCATAACATCCACACTCGGTAACATGCAAACAATATCATAGAGAGAAGATAACTACGGTAATATATGAAAGTTTTCAGTAATATACAAACAACATCTCAGAGAGAAGATAGCTTGTAACACCATTCGATAATGTGCAATCATTTGTCTCAGATTGAAGACAACTCATAAATGCACTCGGCATTGTACTAATGGTATCTCAGAGAGAAGACAACTTGCAAAACCATTCGGTAATGCGCAATCATTGTCTCAGATAGAAGACAGTTTATAAATCCACTAGGTATTAAACAAATATGTTGTCTTAAGAGAAGACAAGTTGATTACTTCAGATAATTATTGAATAACCATTCTCTTTGTTCTAAGACTTGACTCAATACCATCAGTGTGTTCCAGGCTTCGTTATCAGTGTAGAGATTTTATAATAATAATATACAAGACTTGATAACTCCCAAAGTATATTTTATTACAATGCTTACCATTTCAGTCCGTACAGCATTCCTTTTCCCTTGCACCAAGTCTCTCTGGGTCATTTTAATGTGGTAGCTATCTATCCAATGTTAGCGCCTGTTTATTTTTTACAATCAATAAATTACCAATATTATTTTAATATTACCTCTCGTATAGATACACAACTATAATTGTGATATGATATTTATTAATGGTTATTGGGTTAATGTTAGTATATTTCTCTGGGGTTCAGATACTTGTTCACCCTTATGGCATTAGTAATTTGCCCCTCACAGGTGGTTCACTCAATTAGTAGAGCAGTGTACACCACACGTTAACTTTGACCAGATGCCACACTTCTACACAGTACACTTGTTTACCCATCCATCACCCCCAAGTCACCACACTACCTATTGTCTATCTCCTTATCCCAAGCAGATGTCACATTCCAACCCAAGCAGGGCTTGGGTTACCAACCCAACAACTTTGACTATTATTAACTCAGCAAGCAATATTAATCGTCTCCAGTGGCTATATTATTGACTGTACATGTATATGCCAGTAAGTAACCAGTACATGAATAATTGTACCCAGCAATCACCAATCTATCCTAATTTTAATAAAATTTATAATATTTCCTAAATTGCAATACTACTCTAAAATGCTATTAATACTAATTAATAGTTCACTATTACCAGATAGAAATACCCATAAAAGTTCTACATTACATGTATAATTATTGATGAGTTATAATGTTATAATGATTGAATAAGCAAATTATGCAAATAATTATCACAACGTGACTTATCTACTTTAGTTGCTTACAATTTAAATCAAATAGAAATCTTCTTTACAAAAAAAGAGAAAAGAAATTATATTAGGAGGTAGATGGTTAATTAACACTAGGTGAAATAGATTGATTAATAACACTAGGTGAAATATATTGATTAATTAACACTAGGTGAAATAGATTGATTAACACTAGGTGAAATAGATTGATTAATTAGAAATTAAACAAATGATGCTAATAAACTTTCCTTGACTGCTTTACCTACTTGCAAGTTAAAATTAAATCTAACTCTTATCGGGTAAAAAACTATTATGCCGGTCGCCCAGGCCTTCACCACTCTATTGCCAATGAGCTTATTATAGTACAAGTATTTTTTACCTGCACATCATTATTGATCATTATTATACAGGATTAGTATTAAACAAATTCATAAATTCAAATTAAATAAACAACAATTGCAAAAACAAACATTTGGAACTCGCTTCACTGGAATTTGCATGCACAGAGCCAACGTTCCGCATTTAAAAGCTTATAATCGCGCAGATCTCACCAGTAGCACCCCCTCAGTTGGTTTGGTTAAACGATTTTTTGAAGACGCCCATGTTGAAAAGATGTTTTGGTTCTGTCCTGTCTCACTGAAAGAAAGTTGATTGATGCCGGGATTCATAAAAACGCGCAATTTATCATTAGACCAGTCGATTCGATGGCTTTATACTTGCCGCTAGGGCGGGTGCTACGGAGCGACGCCTACCATGGAAAAACATTCAAATACAGAGAGGACAATCTACTTTTGTGTTTATTTTTATATTTTCACGTTGGCTTAGTGGTCTAAGCTTGCAGCTATGACGCATGATACATGCAGGGACAAGGTTTTCATCCCGAAGGTTTCCTCCTTGCCCATTTCGAACCTTTGCGCCATCACCATCCAATTATCGTGGACTTCCCTTGATTATTGGATTATCACGTACAAATAATATCGCTATGCAACATATCCAAGAGATGACAATTCAAATTTTGTTATCATTAGATTTTATTCAGGAGAAGACATTTACAGTTTTGTTATCATATCTTAATTTCTCGGATTGATAGCAATAGGCGAATGTACAACAATTGCATTCAAACAAAAAACAGCTTCCCAAAGGGTTTGGAAATTCCATTTATATGCATATAGTTAATTCAAAGTTAAATACAATATTATTTTATTAAATGAAAGTTGAATAAAAAGATAAGAGGAGCAATCTTGTATACTTATTCTTGTGCTGTACTGTATAACATAATACGTAATGGCATTGTGCTTTGTTTTATTCAGGCCATCAAAGCTAGATGTGAAGGGCTTCATGAGGAGGAGGCTTGGCACTTATTATTATCGAGACAGTTAAACTCTGCCCACAAGATAATTGTGACACACATAGCACCACATCTCATAGTCAAAGGTACTGGGGCTAGTATAGCTCATCACATATGCAAAATAATATTATTGTATAAATATGGTATGACTTTATTTGCTACCAACGATATTCATCAAGTACAGGGTGATTTCGGGCACTGTTCTAAGTTCGCAGCATCTAAGATGGCTCAAGTATCCAAGTTAGCTTAGATAGCATCTAGTTAGCTTCTTTTACCATTAGTTTTACAGTCTATGAGTATCTTTCTATACCCAGTACTCTATAAGTTTAAGTCTATACTCTGTTGGCCTTTAGTATGTCTCTGCTACCACTTCTATAGCGAGAGGTAGGTGCAATTTTGAGCTATTTAGAAATAACCAGGGCACTAGAAAAATAATGTGGACTCGGAAGTTATCTTCTGATAAAGTGCAATCACGCCGTAACCCCAGGATGTGTCTCAGTTCTCCCACTACACTCTGTCAGCCATTAGTATGTCTCTGCTACCACTTCTATTAGCGAGGGCACGGTGGTGTTTCAGTTCTCCCTCTGTCGGCCATTAGTATGTCGCTACTACCACTTCTATGGCGAGGGCATGGCGGTGTCTCAGTTCTCCCACTCTGCTCTGTCGACCATTAGTATATCTCTGCTACCGCTCTGATGCCTCTGAAGTAGGCAGGCTACTATGTCTGTGTGTGTGCGTGTGTGTATTTATATATACAATATGTACATGTATATTTGTGTGTCTTTGTGTACTTGCAGATGAGCTAGATGGGCTACACTCGTACCTAGATATTCTACAGCAAGGTTGTGACTCTGTCAGCGAGTGGATCATTGGTGGCAAGATATATCTAGATTATGTAACAATGCACGATATCATGAATGAACTGAGACAGGTGGGTACCAGTAACAATTTATACATGACGCATTCCAACCTTGTATAGTCAAACTTGTATAGTCAAACTTGAGGGCTGTTCGCCTCTCACATGGGATCATTCATGTAACGGACTTACAAGAGTTGTACGCTAAATATGCATTTTTCTGGAGTTACCCTTACTCTGCAAAGAACGCAACCATGTTAACTACCATATTTACTATTATATTAACTACCATATTAACTACAACATTAACTACAACATTAACTACCATATTAACCACCATATTAACTACAACATTAACTACCATATTAACTACCATATTAACTACCGTATTAACTACCATGTTAACTACCATATTAACCACCATATTAACTACCATAATTAACTACCATGTTAACTACCATATTAACTACTGTATTAACTACCGTATTAACTACCATATTAACCACCATATTAACTACTATATTAACTACTATATTAACTACCATATTAACTACCATATTAACTACCATCTTAACTACCATATTAACTACTATAGTAACTACTATATTAACTACTATATTAACTACCATATTTACTATTATATTAACTACAGTCTAACCTGTCTTAAGCGACCACCACTCGGAGGCGTAGAAGTGGTCTCTTAAGGACGGTGGTCTTTGAATGGAGGATTGGTTGATGACACATCATTGTATGTTAATCGGTATACCGATTACACATGTCATTTCTTGC
>JAOQGN010178360.1:0-11059 GCA_027564295.1 Himantozoum antarcticum | reverse complement strand
CTCTGAGCTGCGCTGATGAGGCCTAATAGGTCGAAACAGCTGCTGTCCGCAGATACGAGTATATATATATATATATACATTTTATATAATATTATATACATATTGTAATATCGATTTTGCAATAGCATAATTATTTATATCTTCCTACTGCGGTGTTCAAATTATTTTGGTAGATTAATAAGGCTTTAAGAGAATTTTTTAATTTCCAATTATCCAATGATATAATATAATGGTCATGCATATTATATAATATTCTATATAACATGCGTAATGTTGCGGCAAACTGAACTTGAACTATGGGTCAACATCAATTGGCCCATAGTTTTGTGGTGTTTTGAGTAGCAGATCTGATTGTGTTAGAGACGTGAATATTTACAAATCAAAAAGCAATCATCGCATGTTGTAACTTGGACAGGCTCGACTATTATATATTATTTTTACTTGCACAATGCTTGTTATCGCTCAAACTAAGAAATTAGTAATAAATATTATAAATAATAATATAAATAATATCCGAAGACAGCAATAATTGTGTGGGATTGTCTGTTAGTTAATGATTATGATAATGATATGATGGACAATATTACATGGGTCCAGTCACAGTGTTCCATTATTGATTGTCCAATGATTGTGAGCTTTTGACATTCAACAATCTTAAGTCAGAGTATTAAATATTTGTTACTCAACTCGTGATAATCTGAAAGTGCTTATAGTACGTACATTAATACATCTATTTGTTCTAACTCGATTCAGACTGATTCAGCTATTATGATAATAAGTGCTTTTTCCTTTTCTCATTCAGCCATTCTGACACGGGTACCACTAAATGAATTGACAAATGCTAAAAATTACATCAGTGTAATCAATTTTATGAAGTGGAATATTATGCAACACCAAGCGTGAGCTGGAGTTATCATTTCAACTACTAGTAATCAAATATTTAGGCGATGCACATATAGACCATCATTGGTGTATGTGAATTTGATTCGACTTATCGATTCAATTTTTGATTTCAAACCAAAGCTGATTAGCATTGAATTTCAAGAGTTCGAATCTTGAAACATTCAATGAGGATAGTTTTAATGGTTTTATATAATCTACCTAGAATATAATCACCTGTCCTGGTCAATGGAAGTTTATTATAATTTATGGAAGTTATTGGAGTTGATAATATAATGTTGGTATAGTGGAGTGAAAGTTGAACTTTTAACATAGCATGGCGATTCTGCAGAATGGCTGTGTAGTTTCCACGGTAGTCCTCAGAGGCTTAGACTCAAAATAGATGTGAGATTATCTGTAATATGTAGGCCTACTAGGTATTTTTTGCTATCTCTTGTTTGTTACATTTATGTATTCATCATGTTATTTACAAATTATAATATAGGTAAGCCGGAGCGAGGCATTTCAAGAAATCACTAGTCAGCTCGTTATTGGAGAAGAGACCAAATGTTTGATTCAATCAATACTTGGAGAGAATATGCTTACAAGTTATACGGATGTATCGAACTGAAGGTGTTTGATGTATAGTGTTGCGGCTTAGCTTACTATGGTATTTCACTATGCGAGGAATTAGTGAAAGTCGAACATTAACTGCAGGGTGGAAATTCTACTTTCCTTCTGTGATAATTGCAAATCCATTCAGTTATTAGCATGCACTCATGTGATACGCAATATAGTATCATGATATATATAGTGATAGTTTCATGCTTACAGGATGGTACATTTTGCTAGTTAAACATCAATTAAAACTCAAATTTTATTTTACAGTTTAAATATTTGTTTTGAAGAATCCGCTTGTTATTCTTTGTTATGTCATCAGGTTAGAAGTGGCAAGCCTATGATATGATGTGAACATTGGCAGTTAGTCTTTGTGTAAGTTTGTGATAAATACCAAGGCATGCTATTTTCAATCAATAAGTAAAAATAATAGTTTCTTCTCTAAGCAAACAATGAGTGTATTGCAATTAGCACTGATCAATAATCTGGTGTGTAATTATAAATATATGCCTGAATAGATAAGTTGATTTTTAACCAAGATAATATTAGGATTCGTAGATTCGTAGAGTGGGTAATGATTACTTCAGGCATATATTTTTACAAACACATCTCGTGGAATATCTGTATGTTTTAGAAAAGGTTTTAATTAAATGATGCACCACTGATTTGCAATATAAGTATTGATACTCCTAAATGTTGCGTCTACCATTCATGTAATATAATTATATATCTCATAGTGCAGTGTTGATGTTATATTGCAACTTTAAATAGTACACAGTACGGAGATCCCACACGCTACACTACAGGATGGGGCTACATTCCATAACATACTCCACATAACTACTCACATGAAAATTACCAACTTGCATTTTCCACTTCCGCTGCTCAATTACAGTGTGATTATAAAATGATTAGATGTAAAGTGAAATGAGCGAATGTGAATCACTGAATCACGGTGACCATAGAGCATGTGAGTGCATATTAATAGATTGAATATTGACAGCAAGTCATGCCTTTAGACATTGATATACATGTATAACATATCCATGATCTAAGAATCTAAGATAATTATTTATTATTACATATATATATTTTTCATGAAACTATATAAATTTTAGGCCTACACTGTTACTATATCAACACAACATTTTATACATCACTAGCATACATAGTATACCATTAATAACACCGGCAGTAATTGCGGAAAAAATTAGGATAATCAATATGAAATACACAACCTGTCTAAATTTGACACACAATTACTTGTAATAACAACGTTGTGTACGCAGTACGGTACGTGAATACCAGTATACAAATTATAACTTTATACCAACCAACAAATTCATCCCAATATATATTTTACACTAGCCTAACTTGGCCATCATTCCTTTTGGTGGGGTGGGTACTTTTTCTCTATCCCAACAACATGAGGTCCTTCCTCACAAAGCAAAGCCTAACTGACTCTATTGTACTGGCAAATTGGAGTTACATATTATTTTCCTCAGATCCCACTATTTCTCTCATCTGAAAAGAATACCTTGAAACCCAGACTACGTGTAAAATATATATTAGACATCAATAGCCAGAGGAGTCTAGATCACTAGCATTTGGAAAAGCAGCGCATGGACTGTTTCCTTCCTCTTCATCAGTGGTGACATGATTGACAAGGTGTGATAGTGCATCATTAATGGCATCGGCAGCATTGAAAAGGTCACTAAATTGGCGCTTGGTTCTACTATTGTAGCCCGAGGATGAGTTGGAGGAAATAGAATGCTGAGGCGTTAGCTTTGGTGATCCGTTAACTGAACCACTGGAGTGAAGTCTTTCATGCCTTGGGCTAAAATTCTGCCCCCTATAATGTCTTTGAAGAGAATTATTTGCTTGGTGTAGGGGAGAAGAATGATGAATTCCACTGGAATTGTCCCTCGACTTTAGCATGCCCATTAGTCTTTCCAACTGTTCCATAAGATCACGACGGCCATCTTGAAGCTTATTCATACGACCTTCCAGCTCACCTTTATGTTGTTTTAATACCTGCAACTCAAACATGAGATTCGAGTTTGCAAAAGGTGCGTCTTTAGCTTGTCTTAGATGGTTGATCTCTTCCATTATCTGTCGATTACTAGCTTCTAGTTCATCTATTAGATTTTGGTGCACTTTAAATTCGGGGCACTGTTGAAATGAATCAATGCTACCTGGGAATGAATCTCCATTACTACTGTGACAGTCAGGGTCAGCTATTTTACCATCATGGGCCGACAATTTTTCTGCGTATCTTGCGATAAGATTGTGTTCATCATCAATGCGTGGAGTTTCCATCATGGCGAGCATTAGCTAATCTATATTAGCTCAGAGCAATATTCATGTGTTTCTAGATGGTCATCTGGACGTCTAAAAGTATAATTTATAGATGGTATCCTTTGCTCAACAACATCATTATAATCAGCGATCAGGGTAGCCAGGCTTACCAAGCCACTTGCATTGGGAGTTATGTGCTCACGGATTGGCGATAGTTGGTGTGGTGAGCCATACTATCTGTGAGCACATAACTCCCAATGCAAGTAGCTTGGTAAGGCAGGCACCAGCAGCGGTATTCAAGGTTCATAATTGAGGGTTGGAATATCGAAAATACATGCATGTAGATGCTCCATTACAAAATTGCAGTTGCAAACTTAGGCGATTTCATTAATCAGGAATGTAATGAAATCATACCAAAATATACGTCCCATGAGGCCTACCAAAGGTATCCCATAAAGACCCATTTATACCGTCCTGAAGTTGAAAGTGCAGCGCTACTGTAAAAGCCATCATTCTCACAACTTGGCATTAATACCGCATTATCACCTGCCCAGGGAAAACAATTCAAATAATCCAAAATTCCAAGTACGTCATGTCATGGAGTTTACCATTTTATTATTATATTACAAATAGTTTTCTATTATACCTGCACTTGCGTTGACCGTTCCGCTACATATACATATATATTAACATAATATTTGACCAGAATATCGATATATCGCTCATGTGAGCAAGAATAAGTTTAGCTAAGTGTAGGAAGCAGCTAAATGATTGAAAGTGGAATTGACCAGTAATGCTATTAATAATTCTATTAAGACATTTATTAGTGACCAAAGGCTGGTTTACATTCAGTCTTAGCTATCAATATTACAGTTAGCAGATTCAACCATGCATGAGCACTTACTTATTTCAGCTACACCCACATCAATCACATGGTATCGATTGTAACAAATGTGAGCCGTAAGGTACAACTCTGAGCAAATTTAGAGGATTTAATCACATGATAACAAGTGACAACATAAATTGGAAGAAATATCCGCTCAAGCTACCATGCTTAAGCATTGGCTGAAAATCGCTACATGAATTTGGCTATTCACAATTCACAAAGTTACAATAATAAGTTGGCCTATGCGCTATGTGTTATCAAAATGTTGGCTGTTAGCAGGATTTAAGAAGTGTTCAGTCGTAGACAATGGTTCCCACAATGCCATATCGACAGCATTTGATAATGATATAATCTGTAAATCAATATAAGCAGGATGTGAGATAGGGCAGCAACTTCTTACGTTGGATATAACTATTATACCGCAACTACAAAGTTGCAGAGTTAATGCTAAAAGGATGTTAACGTGTGATGACTGATGAGTGTATCATTGTTGATCAGTAAATTGTAGGAAGATCTTGGCACGTTTACAATATTAGATCTGGTGCAATTTTAAGATCGAAATCAATTATATACAGCTTTTTTTGCAAAATAATGTGTAGCACTTTGTAAATGATCATTGCATTGTTGTAATCAACTGCTATGTCACACATTATTCCAACTCACTGTTAGTGAAGTTAAGTGCAAGGTATAGCAATATAGGACATTTATAATTTTAACGTCCCAATCATATACCACGTCAAATATTTCAAAAAGTGAAACTAGCTATTGCAAACCAAAGCCCAGGTTTATTTCAGCAGTTCTCTAAACAGTTTATGGGAGGACGAAAAAGAGCCCAGTACCCCCAGCTTCTTTGACCAGCGGTACTGAAAAATGGACAACACTCGGTGTTGTATAAATGTTTCAAGTAAAAGTAGCCACAGAAATATTAATTATTATGCTTGTGTTAAAATTTTACATGTATATATTAAATAACAACTAATAAGCCTATTCATTACATTTTATATAAAGATTACAATACGTAATAGTCAGGCCGCCGATTAGTCCCCATTAATCGGCTAGAGCAACTGCAAGCGCATCCTATCATAAACTAACATAATTTATTTCACTTGATCGCCTTGATCCATAGTACATATTGCATTAGCATGTGAGAATATTTGCTTGATTGTATTTTGTTGATGTATTTTTTGTCCATAGACCACTGATTGGAGTCAAACCGGGACCGATAGGACTTTTTTACTAGACCGCTACTAGCTCCCCGTATGGAGCTTCCCAGATATTCTGAGCAGGAGTATCTGTAAGTACAGGGCAGAATTACATGCTATGGAGTTGAAAGAATCCAAACGAGTATTGATGCAGCGAGTGGATAGGAAATTGCAAAGAGTTTAGCGTGTTAGTAACAGAGGGGAACATGTTTTCATTAGATACTATTTTACAAAACATGGAAAATCTCTGTGATTGACGTCTTTTCTGCAATGATTCAGGTACAACTTCAGATTTAGCATTGGTGACAGATACCTCTCTACCCCTGATATTTTTAATTAATCTAGTCGCTTTATTCTGAACACACTCTATTTTGTTTGAGAGTGTTTTAGTGTGTGGATCCCAGACCTCAGCAGCATATTCAAGTAAATGGCCTACAAAATATTTCATATGCAATCAACTTTACCTTCAATGGGGCATGCGCTAGTGTAAGTCTCAGAAGCCCAGCATTCGAGTTGCTTGATCTCCTTTATAATTTTACAATTACATCGGATAGTTTATTATCTGCCAAGTATTTCAGTGACATTCTACAATATTGTCAAAGTATTCCAGTCCCTATGTTTTTTGCATTGATAACTTTGGTAAAATTCCTTATCAGCTCGGTGGCCTTCCGATGGGCCTGGTATCAGTGGCCTTCCGATGGCGCTACGGACGCCAAAACCTCAAATCACAGATATAAGCTAAGGTCAAGGTGACCGAATTAAAAAGGAACTTCAGCATAATTTCCAATTAGCAAGGAACAATTCGTTAGAATTGTTCTTTGCCAATTGCCAATTTATAGTCTGTGAAACAGATATAAATTTCGAATGGTCCAGCAGCTTGTGTACACGAACATTGAAATTACAATTAATGGAACATTAATTTAGAGATATTAGTACTTATTTGTGAGCTTGTGCTCAACAAAAGTTTATAATTATCATTTTACTCATTATACATGTAATTATGTTTATACAATTATATTGAAAATAATTATGTTTAGCCATGCTTGCTTATAAATGTAATATGGTTAATTTTACGGGGATTCATTGTGTTACTGCTCATAATAGTGCTAGTACGGCTAGTCAAAGCGTGGACAACTCCCTCCATTATAAAACTTAATCGACATTTGAACTTGCCTTTCTCCATGTTTTGGGAATAATTGTCCACATTTAGACTCACATTTTCCCACATTATGATCATTCCATGTTTCTGGCTGTTGGTATTTTGACCGATTTCATTTTTAACAGCAGGTAAAATAATTGAGACTTGATACAGGATAGATAGTGCACTGCAGTCATTGAATGATAACACCATGATAAGATTTACAAGCAGGTACCGACCGGTAACTCAAACATAAGTAAAGTTACACCATTACACTTTAAAATTTGGCTTACTGACTGATACGATGACTAACAAGCAACATAGACACTATTGCTACACTATCACTATTAAACATTGTATGTTATAATTGCATTTTATTTTAGATTTGTTTACACTTGTACAAAATACCCACTTTAGTTCAGAATAGTGTTTATTCAACAATGCATGTAACTCTTATCCTCTTACTCCTGCTCATCCCCAGTAGAACAACGACAAGGTGCCGTTTATGTTGATTTTAGATATTAATTGTAAGCATTGTGCTTTATTAATTATGAATCAATTGCATTTAGCAGTTAAGCAGAGCTAGAGTAAGAGCCAGAAATCAGAGCCAGAGCTAAGTAGACGTCTTGGATTTAAACTCTCAAGCTGCTTTTGGCTGGAAGCTGTTGAAGTAAGCCGATTTTTGGCCTAGATTGTGGGAGGGTTATTGGAAAATTTGATAATTATAATAATGCAAGTAACAATAATAATAATATTAAAATAATTTCATGCTACCATAATTTTGTATCTAGAGAAAAACCTATAATAATTATGTCAGATGTGTTAATGGGTCCGAAATCAAACCTTCCAAATGTGTAATCCAATGACATAAATAATCACGCCTTTTTTTTTCCATGTTTAGCTATGGGAGGATTTAAATTTCATTAATATGCGGTATTGTATCACATGGTAGAATTTTGCTTATATCACAATGTCAGCCTTGTTTGTACGTTTCACCAATATTTGCAATTGCAAGTAATAAACAACTCTGGGGTTTGATGCAGACAAAGACTGTAAAATAGCTTACTAGCTTTTATCTAGCTTGCTAAGGCCTTAATCAGCAGCTGATTAGTAACGTATATTGATAATGTAACGTAAGTAACGTAATATCCAAGTCATGGATCAGTGATTATGAGTCTTTAAATTTATCATGTGTCATTTTTACCTATTACACAAGGTGATTTTATCAATATTAATATTAATAATAATATTATTATTATTATTGTAGCCTACATTCGAAATTTGAACTGAGGTGGCATTAGAGGACGAAAAGTGGTGAGAATAGTGGGCAGCGTGGACATGAGAGGATGAAAATTCATGGTATTTGTGGACAGGGTGACATATTATTTGTAAGGCCAAACCAACCAACTTGATTCCTTGACCTGTGTCAGCGCCCGCATGCTAATTTTGGAGTAAAATAAAACACAAAACCGCATGCCTCACCTCAAACATTTTTATAACATATAAAATACAGGAGACCGCATGCTGAATAGCTTGGCAAATAGTAGAATAAATAACTGAATCACGCAAATATATTATTAAGTTAATATAATTTTTTTTTTAGAAATACAAATTTCTAAAAATCAAAAAATTTATTGAACATTTTATTTATTTCAATCCATTTTACGTAATTTTATAAACAATAATGTCAGTTTTGTCACTTTCACCGCAATTTGAAATAAATTTTAATTTTAAAGTTTTGCTTTTGTATTTGTTGCCTATTTTTTACCTTTTTACCATTTTATACCAGATAGGGGGTTCTGCACTTTATAGCAAAAATTTAATTTGGGCAACCTCGCTACCACTCTCGTCTATTTACCAATTTACTGGTATTGGTAAATAGACAAGCGTGGCAGTCCAAGGGGGTCCAAAAGTCGTGTTTGGCTAGAAACTGCAGAACCGCCGATGTATTGTATCTTTACCATCCTTGCTCGTAAACATCATGATTGATGAATGGTGTGTGGCGATACCTGAGTTCCATGAATCTGCGTATTGTGTATTGAGTATCGAGGACTGAGTCACGTGATCAACAGAGAACGGCGATTAGCCACTGGAGACAACGCGCAGACGAGACTCTGCGCGGGACTGGAGACAGCCATTATCCTTCGTAGCTTGGTGAGTAGAAGACGTGTTGCTCACGGGCCCACGTATCTTTACACCTTGATTTGGTTCCATGTTACAATGTCTCGTAACTCAATTGACCCTGGTTCTAGAAAAAAATTATCGCAAGCAAGTGAAGTTATTCAATCAATGTAAAACTATAAACAAGTATGTCATTGCCAATGTCATAATATAAAAGATCACCATCAATCAATAACTCTGTTGCATTAGTTGCAGTTTTAAATTGAGTTAGATTCAGGAACAGACTTTTACATGATAGTAGTGTGGGACTCTCTACTTGCTCTCAGTCTCGAGTCTCACTCTCAGTCTTAAATTTAGTTTATATTGTCCATGACATGGCAATGTGAAGTTGTGAAGTGATAATGATTGATTAGAAAGGCTAGGGTGGGTCTAGTCAAACTACCATACATTGAAGATGGCTGCATTTTCTTTCAACAGTAGTATTACCATGCTTTAGGCTCTAGAACTAAATCACTTGATAATTTCAATTTAAATTATGATCAGTAGTTCATGTACATTAATATTATTAATTATTATTAATATTATAAAATTAATTATAACATATTAATATATTAGTATTAGATTAGGCCTATAAAATTACAGCAATCAATATTTGTATTCTATTATTATTATTAAACTAATGATAACTTATTAATGATTTATATCAATATTAGAAAATTACAGCAGACTACCAGAAACTTCAGATACTGACAATAGTCTTGAAGGTAACATAGTTTATGCATGACCTGTACATTGCATGGCTTGTTCTTGAACCAGTTTTACACTAGGTGTTGAGGATAGTTGCCGCATCTTACTCAATCTGATTAGCTCTGACTGTTAGGGCATGTTCTGACTAGGTCACCTCGTGGGCCAAATAATTATATTTTCATTAGACATGGCCTACTTCGGCTTGTTGCTAAAAAACTTGCATTGCATGTGTTGTAGATAAGATCTTATCTACAACACATGCAATGCAAGTTTTTTTTATTTATTTATTTATTTATATATTACATATTTATTTATTTAGATTCACATGGTCAGCAACCAGTGCAGATAGCGACCCAACCAACACATACAGAGGGAGAGGCTATTCAGTCGCAACAGCGTCCCAGCAAGCTGCTCAACATCATGCAGAATCGAGAGAAGTGATCACAGAAAAGATAGGTAAATTCAGCGTTACCATATTGTAGTATCATGGCATGCTAGCTCTTTCTTCACACTGAAGACCTGTTCAAAGCTTGTTCATTTGTTGTAAGTTTTTGCTTTGTTTGCTAAAGGAAATAATGAGCCAAGGTGTATATAAATATTTCGTTCTCGCGCAAACTTCGGAGAGCTTATCAATGGTTCTATGACACCAAAAGAGATTTGGGAAACAGTAAGCAATTTGCCTGATGGAACCAAGTACAAATACTTATAAAGTACTTATACTTATAAAGCAGTACTTATAAAGTACTTATAAGTACCAAGTACTTATACCAAGTACTTATAAAGCAGCCTTATAATGTAGAGTAAAATCCTATCCCAAGAAACTTGAGGTTAGTTTAATTTATTATTCTTGTTATTTTTATTACTGTTGCACAAATCAAAAAGAAAGCCTTGCTCTTGATGCGACTTTCTATTCCTCATCTGAAGCAGGACACCAAACTTTTTGTGCTGGACTAGAACTTGTATATTGTTAGTGGTTTTAATTTTGTTATTTGTAAATATCATTTGTTTAATATTTTTATTAATATTTATTCTTAGGATTATAACTGCAGCTTTAAGGATTCCTACTTAGACGGCAGACCGTGGCTTGTGTACTCTCCCCATTTGGATGCTGCTTTCTGCATAACATGCGTCTTATTTGCAGAGCAGACGGTGACAGATAGTCTCCAAGCT